>JBBMOC010000066.1:714171-767796 GCA_037975185.1 Centropyge bicolor | reverse complement strand
ATAGCTCTTTGTGCCCCCCCCCCCCCCCCCGCCCAACCGCTGGAAAACCTGCTTCAGAATGAGTCAAACCTACACCCACCTCGAGCGACCCGGCCCGTCTCTCACGCTCGTTCACACTGGCTGACAGATTCTGGAGGCGGAGAGGCCGTTCAATCCAGAAGAGTTGGAGGGTGAGGAAAAAAAAAAAAAAAAAGACAACAACACACAAGCCTGTCTTTTATTTTCACTGAGAAGTAAAAGAACCACAAATCAACTTCACATCTCCCCGGAGCCAGATCACGACCCAAACCCCAGCGCTCTGGGAAAGAAGGAATGGAACAAGACATGCACACAGTCACTCTGTAATATATGGACCGAAGCTCTATATTTAACAACTACTCATTTGAATGCACTGGTAAAAAATGTTGACTTAACATATTTCATGATACTGTACATGTGTGCCTGATGCTGCTGTGACACATCCTTCAGTCTTATTTGATTCAATCCAGTCTGTAAAACTGTTTATACACACGTTAAAGTGGAAGTTTTGAACATTAGTGTTGTAAAAAGGTTTCATTTTTATGAGAGGATGAACGAGCATGTGGGCGATGCCATGCACATTTTCACTGCTGGTTTCATGCACTTCTGCTGCACTGCAAAAACTCAAAATCTTACCAAGTATATTTTTCGAATTTCTAGTCAAAATATCTCATCACACTTAATATAAGACACAATCACCTAACGAGAAACATTTCAGTAAGATACAGTAGCTTGTTTTTAGACGGTGCATCTTGAAAATCTTGTTCAGTGAAACAGTCTTGAAAACATCTTGTTTTGAGTCATGTCTCAGATGAAACAAGCCTTTTTGCTGCAAGATGAATCATTTTGTTTCAAGTTAACAGACTTAACTTGAAACTTCACAATACAACTCAAATATAGCTAAGAATGAGTTTTTCTAGCTAATTTCAAGAAATTTTATCAAGACAATTTTCACTTGTTCCATTTGCAAATTTTTTCACTTATTACAAGCAAAAATATCTTGTGTTTTTTGTTTTTTTAAACTTATTTTTGGAGGGGCCTTTTTTCCAGTGTGATTGCGGTTTGAGCATTAGCTGTTATTTATGAAAGAACAACTTTGATTTGCAGAAAAGTGTTTGAGCAAAGGCATCGAGTTGCTGACATCTTCATAAGTAGACAAGTGTTTTGCAAAATTAAAATGAGGTCAACTGCATTAAGTAATCATTTCCAGGTGCTGTCAAATTTCCCTATTATTTTAGTGCAGTCGAGCAGCAATACAGAGGTTTTATGAAGCCAAATAAAGCAGGTGATAAACAGCACATGAAAGCGATATCAGACGGCAACTAGGACGCGGCGCCGTGATGTCACAGGAAGCTGCTGTGTTTATGAAGCCTGAGTCACCGGGGTGAGGCCGTGTCGCTGCAGCGCTGACCGTCCACACCTAATGTGTACTGTGACCCCGTCGGTCACTTGATCTATTTTTAACTGTTTGTCCATTGTGAAGAGCAGCGATCACATATGTCACTCAGCTGTTTGCCTGACGCTGACCTTTCACATGTAGCCCGGAGAGAACAGGTATTATAGGTCAGCTGAGGTATCATGTTGTTGGCGTGACAACTTATTTACAGTGTCACAGGATGGACTGAAAAAAAATTAATCCACGGGGATTTTACTGAGAGCTCATAAACATTTTGAATTACTTAATAGAGCCTCTGTGTATTTATCTCCATGACCTTCGCCTCGTGTTCTTCCTGGTTGTAAAACTCTGGTAAACCTACTAAAATACTAAAACAGCATCTTATCAGACTCTTTCCATGCTTTGTCTGCAGTTTATGTTCACATGAAGTCTCTCAGATTAAAGCATCCAGGCAAAGTTTATCTCCCAAACCTAACTCTGAGCAGTTCTTCTATCATGAGCAAACACTGATGTTAGAACAATATGCAAACACCATGTTCTGTATCACAGGAGCATGTGCATGGAAATCTTCATTAGAAGATGTGATGATGCATCTTCTGTCTGTCTTTAGAACCAGTGGAAACAATATGACCTGGTTTCTCACTTTGAAAGAAGAAATCTGGGGACTTCAATCTGTTGATGTTGTCGTCCAGTAAAGTCTCCTCAGTGAGTCCAGAATTAAAGGTGATTTTTCATTATCTATTCAGTCCATCTACTTAAAGCTTGAGCCAACATTCGACTGAACAAATCACATGTCATAACACAAATTGGCCTCCTACAAAAAAATGCAGCCACACCCCCGGCGTACCCTCCGTCCTGTTATGTGCTTAACTCCCTTTGTCTAAACTCAGATATCATTTGTAAGGTCACTCTGTATTAAATATTGATCTTAGCAGCCTTTGATAAACAACACTTCCCACAAGCCCGGCATGGCTGTGGGTTCCATGCCACCAGCTTCACAGACTGAGGCTCGACCAGTGGAGAGATATGGAAGGAGTCAGGGTGAAAACATTTGCAGAGATTACAGCTGAGAAGTTCAACAGATAACAGTCGTTTAGCATGAGATGATTCATGGATATAAGAGTTTTATCATGTACCAGCATTACACTGCATTGAACAATTTCATGGGATCTGCAGGTTTTTTTTAATGCTGATAAAGTAGTTGTTGTGCAACTTTGCTAAAATTACAAAGGATTCAGATTCTAATTCGTTTTAAATTTTCTATTGCTAGTTCTTCAGTAGATTCTTTATGTTAGAAAACAGATGGTAAACTTTTTTTTATTTTTCAGAAAAACCAATCAAAGAGACCTTTAACAAGCCTTAAAAAAAGCTCGTGGAGTGGCAGCAAAACCATTTGTAATTCAAAGGGTTTGTTTTCATCCTGTTGACCTTAGGAAACAAAATGTCCATCTTTATCTTTTAAGAAGCCCAATTATGAAGCAGTAGCACGACAACATCAGGGAGCTGAGTAATGTGTCAAAGAAAAATCCTGTGCCATTGAAAGTTTATCCATTTTGTTCATGTTGTTTATTTTGCCAAAATCCCTCGACAAGTCCAACAGGTTTAAAAGTGTCCTCTGCTTAACCTAACCATCCCTGTTGTCTCCTCAGGATAATGCAACACACCAACAATTACTATTAAAAAAAAGTACACAAATACTATGGTCAGATGCAGAGAGAAATTTGGTCAGTACGTTCAGGAAACTAATACATAGTCTGGAGAAGATTCTAAACTCACACCGATATCTAAACAATCTAATTTTCACCTACAAGCTCTGGATCAACTTAATTCAGTCGAACAAAACACTGACGTCCAAATTAAATATACAAGGTATACAAACAGTAACTTTCTCTTCACAGTCAAAGCAAAGAAAGAAAGTCAGGACTCAACATTCATCATCTGGATGTAATTTAAAAAAATCTTACATTTACAATCAGTGTCAAAGACAAAGATAGCTCTGTTTCAGTTGTTAATCTTTTATCTGAATGCATTACAGCAGTTTTGATGATGAATTCATTTTAAAAATCCTCTAAATATCTGGATCAAAAGTGTAATGATTTGGACAGTTGGGTATTTTTAAAACATAGCAGTGAATTTGTTACCACCTTAAATTTTTGTTTCAAATGTTTTTTTTTAAAAAAACATCAGTATGCAACACATTTTAGACAAACATTCAAAATATCTGGATTTATGTATTTTCTCATCATTCATTGTACAAAATAGGCCAAATAAAATATTGAACTGCCATCCATTCTCACAGCTGTAATTGTAGGAGAGAGCTGACAGAAACATGTTGACTTGGTTTTTATGAAAGATAAAAATGATGGAAGACATATTTTCAAGACTTTTAAAAAATATATATTGCGAAACAAAAATTCATCGAATTCACCACATAGAGCGTCTGATTTATCTTCCGAGCCGATAACTGCAATTAACAGCCCAAACCGCAGCATCACACGAGGGACTCATCGTCCTCGAAAGCGTCCACACAAATACAAAAGCTTCCAAGTGTCTGTGACCTGGAACAAATCACAACACTGCTGTTTTCAAAGTTCTCCCACGCAGCTGAGTCAAATCAGCTACAAGCACGAGTGGAGCTCCAGGGCTGCCGAGGCACCTCAGGACTTTTCATCAGAGGATATTACTGCGGCCTATTGTTGTGAAGGTGAAGGCCTTTAAAGGCTTCTGGCAGGAGGAGCAGCCTGGCAGCCATGTGTGGAGCAGGAGTTCACTGTAACACCCTGAGCCGCCTTTGTACTTCTCTCAACAGCAGCTCTCTGCAAGTGTCCTGTTTGACAGCTTAATATAATCTACAAATGATATATAATAGGTAAATGAACATTAGCATATCAGCCTAAAGCAGGCGGCTTGTCTCAACATGACTATGTAAATGCATCGTGCATTTACTGAGCAGGAATGTCAGCAGTCATCATTGTGGGTTTTTGCTTCCCTCAGTAGTGGCTGGAGGTTTGGATCACCTGTTGCATGCACTGGAAGTTACATTTATGGACAAATTCAATCACATCCTTTGGAAAAATGCAGCCGAGCATTCACAAAGTTTGCAGCGTAAGTGTTTGGTTTTCTTAAATAAAATCAAAGTATCCCTTTACTTGGCCCATTCTCCGGCCTCATGTAAGGACAAATTGTCCAAACACCAGCGTGGAATGCTGGGAGCTTAATGCCAAAAGGGCACAAACAAGAAAACAAGCATTTATCAGTGCCTGAAAAACCGAGCTCTGAATTTTCAGCATTCTTTTCATTTTCCAGCTAAAATTGGATTTTCAAAATGTCATCTTGTGGCAAAGAACTCGAGAGCAGAGCAGCTCGGAAATATGAAGAGTCTACTTTCAGGACGAGGGCACATGGCTCCTCCTCGCCTTCGCCTCGTCGCCCGAAGGCAGAGCCTGTAATCTTAGAAGGCCTGTGAATGTGGGGAGGGAGGTGGAACGACGTCCTGGGAAGGATCTTGAGTTTCTCCTTCACTCTTTCCTCGTCTCGCCTTCTCAGCGCTGTGCCACGATCTGATGCTCTTCTTCTCACGCTGCAAACAGGGCGTCAATTATCATTCCAAGCCTCGGCCTGTCGGGGCACTGTAAATTACTTCTGCCTCACCTCCTCTGCGTGGTCACACTGCTGTCTTTCGTCTGGAGGCAGAATGACTAAAGCCAGGGTATGGCTCTCTTCACCCTCCTCCATCATAAGCTCGTGCTGCTGCAGCTGGTGTTGGGAAGCTCTGACTTACTGCATCATGATGAAAAGTTACAGTCTGTTGTTTTGCTACATAAATATCTTTTGATAAGTGAGAAGTTAAACTAAAAGTCACAGAGTGAGTCGCTGTCTCTTCTCGTCAGTGTAATTAATTGCACTCTAAGGAGTACTTCCAAGAATAATGAGAGACCCTGCAGCCCTGACCACCAAATGTTCCCAAATAGAATTCCAATCACCACTAAATCCCCATAGGCCTCCCTCTGGGGAATCTGCCGGCGAGCGTGCTCTGGAGTTTGACGGGTGCAGCCGGAAACCCTAATGTTCAAGCCACGGTCTTAAAATGACAGAAACCATGGAGCTGTTTTCCTCAGGGATGACTCTATAACTGTGACTCTGCTCATTTGTCTTGAATACTTACTCTACAAACGGAGCCACAAAAACATCTCAGAAATATCTAACACAGCCGCTAAGATGATTCTGAGTGCTCTTCATATTTTCATTTCATCATTATTTAATATGAGAGGAATGAGCCGAGTCAGCAGTCTCCACACGCATTACAGCAGATAGTGATTCAACAAACCCAGGCGTCTTATTACTAAAACTGCAATCTTTCCCAACCAAGACGGACATGTTTAGACACAGAGGATCTCCCACAGTCCCCGCTGCGGCACACCAGAATTAAATACAGGTCTCAGCGGCTGCAAACACAAACAATACAAGTCGAAGACAAATTTCTTACTCGCTCTGACTCATTTTTAATGTCTGAGCAAAGGTTCTCTGCTTCCTCAAATGCATTTTCCTTTGACAATTTCAAAAGGTGTTGGAGACTCACTCGGCTCCGGGGAATACACACACACACACACACACACACACACACACACACACACACACACACACACACACACACACACACACGAAGCAGGAGGAAAGGGCCAGGATTTCAAAGGACAAATCACTTTCATGGTGAATTGAAATGTCATTTGACTTCTGTTGTAGCCTGATTGGCTTCACGAAGCTGGAACCTCGGCGGTGTAGTCAAGGCAGATACTGACATCTTCTGACTGCTGAATGGACTGCAGGGCTGATTCTGAGTCAGGATAAATCAGGGGAAGTGTTGCAGCAGGTTGCACAGACTTACAACCTGAAGTTTCCATAGAGTGATCATTGGGTGCTGTGGATTACAGCAACATTAGTCTTTGTTCTTAACCCACAGTCAAGATTATGTTTAAATCGTTCACAATGACTTCAATTTCTAGAGGAAAGTGACAAAAACAGAAACCAAGAGTGACGGACCATTTAATGATCTTCAGAAGTAAGTTAAACAACCATTTATTTTACAGTTTAAAATGTCCTCATGGAGGAACAGCAAAATACACTCAAAATGAAGATTGATCAAAAGACAGTTTTCATATTAATCACCTTTTTAAGTTTGTTTTTTTTGTATTTTCTTCTCGTTTGTTTATCAAAAATTATAAGTGCCTTCAACATAACCATGAGAGTATTCAGCTTGCAGTCTTAGAAATATTTACACCACAAAACTGACAAGCATGGTTTTTACTTTCAGCATCGGTTTTTCACGCCTCATCTCCTGTCTCTTTCAGACTGCTTTGTTTTGTTGCACAAAACAAAAATAAGGACCCTGAAGAAAGAATTATAAAGGGGAAAAATACACAAGAGCACAGATTAAGGACATCAGTATTTACAGCTTGGCTCAAGAAGACAGTTAAGGGGAGAGATGGAGACAGATGATCAACACATCCATTAGCGGCATGATGTCAAGTTCAAGTCACATTCTTTGTCTCGATGATTTTACTTTTACCCTTTAAGATTTGAAAATAAAGCATGCTATAGCACATCTGTCGTGAAGTCACGGCTTAAGTGGCCTCAGGATGCAGTCCTTAATGTGAGAGGATGGTTTTCAGACAGCAGGGGGCAGCAGAGGACCACATCAGGGAGAAGGAAAACAGGAATACAAACAGAAACGCAACCTCTACAAGACAATGGTTCCTTCAAAATGAGGAGTCAATTTCAAATGTCAAAGCACTGTAGTAACAGAGTTGGGTTGATGAACAATACCAAAAAAAAAAAAAAAAAAAAAGGAATCAAGTCTGCCCTTTGAGTGGCAAAATACAAAGTCACATATGAAAATAGGTTCTGATCAATTTCTGTTTAAGATACATTGCGTGTGTTGAGCGTTTGCAAAAGACGTTTTGGCACAGAATCAATTTAAAAAATATTTTTTTTACGTGAATTTTACCACTGGATCCTGAACAGATCCTCCCCACCATCCCCCCTCTTGTCCCTGCCCAAAGAAAAAAAAGAAAGAAAACATTGAGATTTGATGATCTGTCTTGCAAAATAATTCACTTGGTCTCTCCACATTGCTTCAGTCTTTAAATATTTATAATATTTACAGTTTCACAATTGTCCACAATACCCTTAGGCTTAAAGAAGATGCAAACAAAAATAAACAAATTAAATATTCTTTATATAGTCCCCTGTTGAGGCATTGAGTGTAAACTGTACAACTCCAAACGTCCCCTCACGAGTTCCTGGGGCAGGGAACACTTCGGGATGGAGAGTTGAGTCCGGAAATGACGAAGAAGTTGGCTGATGGTGAAGGAGCGAAAGCAGTATGATTGATCAGAAATGATTCTTTCCAGGCAACGATTTTCTCTTATCTTGCACAAGCATGGCTGATCACGAGAGTAATTCCATAACATGTATCATTTTATACTCAAAGCTGTACAGAGTTCACAATTTTTTCCTTAACATAGTGCAATGACTTCTCACATCGTTTGTCTTTAAAAAAAAAAAAAAAAAAATCACAATCACTTTTTATGAAGGTAAAAAATATCCCATAGGAGGGTCTCAATCCATAGCTGTTTTGGGTGCTATGAATTAGAAAAGGCTATGCAGAACACCTCCAAAAAATGGCAAAAATGAAATGATAAATCAGTAATGATCATCAAAAATCCCCGTCCGACCCTTCAGATCCTCGCTGTAAAGGTATAGTTTTTGGAATTCAATGTCTTTGAGTGACTTAAGGACTTGGTGAAGTGAAGAAGAAAAAGGTGAGTGCATGCTAAATTAGATTTTAAAAAAAAGTTAAACTCATAAAAATATGAGGCAATTCCAGTTTACAAAACTGGACGAGTTCAAAAGGGCTGGTGTTGGCTTTGTTCAAGAAAAAAAAAATGGAGGTAATTAAACCGAGGCAATGACAATCATGAGGTGAGGGGAAATGCTGGAGATGCTGTTGAGAAGGTCCGGGGCCAGGCGCGAAAGGTGGCTCTCCGAGAATTCACACGGCGGGAAAATCTGCACCACATAAGCTGGCTGTAAATCCAAAGATGAACATAACATGGTGAGAGAGGGAACCAAATCTTCATGATACTTCATTATCAAACTCATCAGGTAAAATTAGCTTCGACGATCACAAACCTGATTCGAGCCAGGATTGGGCACATTGATGATGCCAGCTGCCTGTTTGGCTTGCAGGTAGGTAATGAAGCCACTTTTCAAGGCTTGGGTTTGACCAAGGACGTCTTCTTGGTCTCGACCACAGGGTAGAGCCAGGAGCAAACAGTAGTCATTCTCCACCTGCCATGAATGATAAGCCTTTACCATGAATGTTAACATAAAAAGACATCCCTATAAATGCCTCATTTTATAAACAGTATTAATTGCGTTAATGGCTAAAACCAAAGAATTTGAAACTGATTTTAGAACCTGCTTTTTTTTAACAGGTAGTCAAATCCACAACACTCACAGTCATTCTGCGTGCCACACTGTCCAACTGAGAAGCCTCAAGCCTCATCCTCTGGACAATACGGAGAAGAGGACCTCCCTCTGGGGGCGGCAGGGAGCGCTGGGCCAGGATGGTGTTGCCAGAAACAAAGTGCAACTGGACAGCAGCCTGGTCATTCTTCAGTGCCAACAAACCTTGCCAGACAATAGGATATTTCTGTACAGCAAAAAAAAAAGGTTTTTAATCATATTTTCATCTTCGGCATTATCTTTGAAAATGTATTCATTGTATAATGACACTGCTAGCCAATCCTCCTACCGTCAAAAGCTGAACCATGTCGATGGAGCGATGTCCTGAATGCTCCAGCTTTGCATCAGGCCGCGGCTGCAGTGAACTTGATGGAGGTACTGTTGGCGGAGGTGTTGGCAGGAAGGCTGGGGGGCCTTTCTGTAGAGATAGATCTGGCTTGTGAGTAAGACTCATAGGGGATGTCATGGGAGACTGGTATGAGGGTGAGACTGTATCCCCTTGTATGCGAGAAATGTGTGAGAGGTCCGTAGAGGTAGCATGGCGAAGATGGGAACTCTCGGGTTTGGAATCACTTCCTCCCCCATGAGATTGAGAAATTTTACTCCTGTGACCCAGCTCAGGCTCCGGAGGGACCTAAGTCAGAAAATACAAACCAAATTAATACAGATATTATGATCAATATGTTGAACTTGTGATTATATATGCTACATAATAAAATGGAATAAAATGATAAAAGCACATCAAGACACCTGTGAAGATGTAATGCCTTGGTTAGCCAGGTTGTGTCCTGATGAAGGATGTCCTGGAAACTGGGATGGGTAGCCCCGCATGTCCCGGTACACTGGAAAGGAGCCTGCGCCTCCTGGATGCATCAGCGGAACACCATGAGCATGAGGAGACACCATGACAGGACTCGAAGCATGGACTCCCCTAATTCTGCTCTCGCTGGAAGGTGGATGTATCAGCTTTCCTTCTAGTGGTTTGAGAGGTTCTTTTGCAGAGAGGTCGATGCTCTTCCCCACTATAGGACTCTTTGAGGGCCCAGAGATGTTGCTGGATGATGTTCCAGTCTCTGAGGTGCGTGACTGTCTTGCATCCACAGCAGCCTGATCTCCCAGTTGCTGGTGCATTAGGATGCGCTGGTGCATGTCTCTGTACTGGTCCATGCGTATGCTTGGATGGAGCCCTCTGTGATCACTGTGAATCATCATTACATCTGATTGGAGCTGGGTCACTGGAGGTCTGCTGAGGGCTTGATTAAAGTGCCTCGGGTCTTCTTCACTTACGCTGCTTCCACCACCACTTGAAACTGACCCCTGGGGACTTGAATGAGACTGCAGCACCGCATCTCGAATGACATTAGACTGCGGCGTGTTTGAGCGCTGTGGAGGCCCTGGGTGGGGAGAAGACATGGAGTCACCTCGCCTCCCATAGTTTATCCCAGACATCGGTGGGGTATTCATCCTGGCTTCATGAGCCATTGACTGAGTGACACTGTGAGGTTGAATTATGACCGAGGACTGTTCTGAGTGTGGGTGATGCATACTAGAATGATATGTGGACATTGCTGGCATGCCATGGCCTAGAACGACAGACGTTCCTCTCGGAGAACTGCTTGGAGGACAGGCTTTGACAAAGGGAGAAGGGGAGTGAACAGCTGTCCGTGGGGACTGGGGTTCTTGCTTTAGGTGTAGAGCTGACCGCTCATTTGGGATGCCAGGGCTGGGGCTCATGCGGGTTCCAGATAGTGATGGATGGTGTGGACTCATAACTGGGCTGAGGTTAGACTGCTGAACACCTTTGCCAATGTCCATCTTTTTGGGTAGAGGTTCCGTCCCCAGTCCTCTCTTGCTATGCTGCTGCTGTATCACAGCTTGGTTGTACATCAAGACTTGAGGAGAACTAACTGGCTGCTGGAACATTTTTACCACGCCACCCTGGGATGCCGTGTGATATGGAGCATCTGATTTGTCACACCCAAGACTCTCCTGCTTAGTACTGGAAATGACAGGCTGAGAGTTATAAGACTGGCCCGTCAAGAGAACCCCTGTGTGTCCATAAGCTGTAGGAGTTGGGGCTTTTGTGGTGGGCGACTGGGATGATGTGATGAGTGGGTCCTGCTTTATTGAAGATTTGGACACAGACTGCTGAAACTCTATGTCACCAGCACTGGCTTGAGGAATTTGACTGATTTTGGCTCTCATCCTGTGAGGTCCTTCAGTTTTCTGACCCGAATAACTCAAAACAACAACACCCTCCGATGTGTTGACCCTTAGGCCAGGACTGGAGCCTGCGCTGTAGGGAGTGGTTTCAACAACAGAGCGTGATCTAGTCCCATCTTCTACTATATCCATGCCATGGTAGCGATTATTCTCATTTGAGTTTGATCTGAATTTTTGCTTGGGAATAGACAGGCCAACACTACGGTTACTTAGTGAAATTCGTGGCGTTTCCTCTGTATCATAAGGCATTGGAATTCGACTGATTACTGAGGTAGCAGGAGAAATAACTGTATGATGGGTCTTCTCTCCACAGTTTTGTTGGGACTCTGTCAGTGGAAAAGGTTTGTGGTGTATGGGCTGGGGAGGCAAAGGTGGTCTCTCTTCAGAATGCCTTGAACCCATTGTATCAGAGGGATTTTCATTCTCTGACATGCGTGAAGGCTCTGACAGTGCAGATGTCACCATAGTGGTAGGTATAGAATTGCTGTTTGACGCAGACACGTATTTAGGTTCCATTAGGATTTTTCTTAACGTACTGGAACTAGGGTCAATATCTGAGGCCTTGGTGTCAGGAGGCATTGGGGGATTTGTTGATGGGGTTCCAAGTGTTGTTGATGCTGGTGCAGAAGGAGTTACCACTGTGACGTGACACGAAGCAGCAACATAGATTCTACTTTCTTCAGTTCTGGGAGGCCAGTCTGGCGAAAGCGGCATTTTGGCCGGCCTCAGCAGGGGTACACTGAACTGAGATACAGGTTGTGGGCGGGCAGGAGCTGGGGCAAGAGTAGGGGTAGATGACTCTGCTGCTTGGGGATGCTTTTTACAACTGGAGTTACTGGTGCCGGAATGAAAGGCAGATTCTTTGGGTACAGGCTGTTCAACTTCAGGCTGTTCTGCCTCTTTGGGCGTGTCTACAGTTATAGCACTTGTGACGTCACGCCTACAAGTTGCAACAGCGGTGACCACAGAGGCTGCTGCAGTTGCTCCAGCTGTAACAGTAACTGCTTTTGAATTAATGGTTTCTGGGTCGTCTGGGATTGACTCCGGTAACTTGACTGGGGAGGGCTCTGGTTGTGAAACCTCTTCGGCAGTATCGCCTTTCTTGGCAGGTGCACCTTTACGACTTCTCGACTTCTTCGGAGTTTTGGCTCTTACTTTACCCGTTTTCTTAGGTGTTTCAAGGAGAGGGGTATCCTCAGCTGCCTTGGACTCAGCTATTACCCCCTTTGGGCTGGGTGTCAAAGGACCATCATCAGAGTCTGCTGCAAGGATATTGTTGATAACCATGTGTGTTTCAGGTTCCATAATCTCATTGGAGGAGGGTGATATTACAGAATCGGGGGTTGGAATAAGAGCTGTGTACGTAGGAGCAGCTGTGAATCCATCTGCATCTGCACACATTTCTTCAGCCGTAATGGAATCAATAGCAGCTGCAAGCTCAGTTTCGCTAGCAGGATTAGCTCGCTTCTCCTCCTCGACCTCTTCTTCTGGCTCGACTATGACTGGAGGCATTATGGTAGGTTGCTCTGTAGGTGGTTCCTTATATGGTCGAGGTGGTTGCTCAACTGTGAGTTTAGCAATATTTTCAACTGCCTGCTCTAGCTCCATCTGCCGTGCTAAGAGAGCAGCTGGATCGGTGGGTAAGTCAGGTTCTGATAAGGTGTCTTCCTTGTCCTGTGCACCAGGTTCTTTTGATTCATTTGGAAAGCCAATGATCTCTCTTTCCTCATTCTCTTGTACTACAGTTTTGGTTTTTGTGATTGTTGGAGTTTGAAATGACTCAGGCTCATCATCCTCTGAGCGAAGTAAACCTTTTACGTCATCAACGCTTACACGGATCTCAAGATTTTTTAAGCTGTGTGATTTATCGTCAGTGACCTGTTTGGTATTTCTTTTCAGCCTTGGCATTTTCACTTTAACACTCTTTTCTGACTGTTGTCTCCTCTCAGGGAAGCTGGTGTCGATCTTTTCAATATCCCCATCAGTAGATTTCTTTCCACCAGAGTCTTTTTCCTTTCTGTGCACTGGTGAGCCTGTGTTTTCTGTCTTTTCTGATAACGTCCCAAACAGTTCAGAATCAGCTTTAGGCTTAAGCTCTGGCTCATCATGACTTGTCAGATCAGCTAGTTCAGGTAGCATAGTAGCACTCCCAGACTGTTTGTCTATTCTAGCTCCTTTCTTGTTAACTGTAGCAGATGAAGTAAGTTGTGTTTGTGTTTGCACTTTCTGGGTGCGGGGTGAGCGCCATCCCTCGGAGGCTTTCACAACCTCTACTATAGTTGAGGTCTCTTTGACCTCTGTGTCATCTTCCATCATTTTCTGTTGATCCCCCTTAACCGGTGATACATCGTCACCTCGCTTGACACCTCTTTTGGGTGGGCGTCCTCGCCTTGCATTTGTGGATGGAATTTGAACATCTTGCTGTATTGGTTCTTTGTCAGCACCACGTTTGCGCATGGAGCGTGATGGCTCAACCACCTCTTTGCCAGCTTGGTCATCTTCGTGTAACTTAGCATACACTGACCGTACATTCCTGCGACGTGTTCTCCCATGGATCAAACTTGATTCGAGGTTTTGCTCAGAATCTGATGCATGAATTGGTGACTTGGATGTGGATTTAGACTCAAATGATGCTTTTGGTGTTTCTGCTCGAGGAGATGAGGCTCTTTTGAGTTTTTCTCTGTCAATCCGTTCACTCTTTCGCGTTGCAGGTTTCTCAGATGCAGCAGGTGGGGAAGGCTGTGAAGTGCGTAATACTGACAGTGGTTTTGCCCTTTTATTCTTGGGCTGTCTGCGGTTTGGTAATGGTTTTATTTCAGCCTCAAGCTCTGGCATACACACTTCACTATCTGTCTCAATTTTCTGAGATTCCTCAAAATGTTTTGTTTCCTGAATTTCTATTTTAGGTTCTGTCTTAATAATTTCAGGTTTTTCTTCAATCTTTGGATAGTCAGTGTAAGTGAATTCTGCAGTCTCTCTCTCAAAACCACTTAGGGAACCACCAGGAGTAGGAGGCCTATCTTCCACAAGAGGATTAAGTTCCACTACCAAAGTATCTCCAATTTTCACTTTGGGTTCAATTAACTCCACTTTTGTTTCCATTTCATTTTCTGGCTCAGGAAGGACAAGTGGAGGGGTTATAGTTAGCTTTGGAGCAACTGGTTTGAAGTCTTCCACAGGAAGAGAATGAGATGGGGACACTTCATCAGCTGGCTCTACTTTTTCTTCTTTAACAAATGACACAGGTTGATCTGAGGATGGAGTTAAAAGTTCTTTCTTTTCTGGTGAAGGCATTTCTTTTGGGGAAGGAACAAAAGGTGAAACTGACAACATCAACGGTGGGCTGGCCGATTTGTCATCAACCTTCAGTGCTGGCTCAGATTCCTTATCAGACAGCACAATGTCACAAGTCTGTATTTCATCTCTTTTAATCTCCACCACTATCGAATCGTTCTCAGTATCAGGTGGGGGATGATCCTTGTCCTTTTGTTGTTGAAGCTCCAAAAATCTGCTATGGAAAAGCACTATAGGCTCTTGTGGGATGTCACTCATTCCAGGTTCAGGCTGTGCCTCAGTAGCTCCTGGCTTAGTAAACGGCCTACTAACACCAGATTCTATATCTTGATCTTTACGTTCGAGATGCTGCAGACGCCGGGAATCCTGTTCAAAGATTGAGCTGTGCAGGAAGCGAGAGGCAAACAGGTCCTGACGCTCTGGGTCCTGTGGCTTAAGTTCCTCCTTTTTATCATGCAGCTTTTCATCAGAGTCAGTACGAATCTTTTTCTTTTTCATATACCAAGAAGGAATTGGTCGAGGCGCTAGCTCTACCTTGTCCTTATCTGAACAGCTGTGGGAGGTTGGAAAGCGTGAGGGAAGAAAGGACCAATTATCTTCCCTGGAGGAATACAGTGTCTTGGCTCTTTCAAGGAGTGCCTTTGTGTCAGGAGTTATGGTTTTATCTAATGCAAAAGAATAAAACTTATTCTTTTCCAAGGAGCCTGAAAGCTTCAGGTCTGCCATCCTCTCATCCCGTTCCCTGAGGATATAAGACAAGGAACTATTGGACTTGGGAGAGATGTGTTTATTGTCTCCCTCATCATCTGAATCAGACTGCACTTCTCCAGGTTCCAAATCCTGGCCGAAGCGTTTGCGGATGCTGTCACGTTTTGCAATATCACTTGGGAAAGTCATTTCCATTCTAAGTGAATCAGACTTCATTCGTCTTTCCCAACGTTGCATTAACTCCTCATCACAGCCAAGCAAGTTCGTCTTAAGCTTTGGGAGGTCAGTGTCAGAAGACTGAAAATGTGTGGCTCTCAGACCCAAACTGTTTTTCAATGACTCTGTGTGTGAAAACTTATCATCCGTTATTGGAGAAAACTTTCTTTCTTTGTTTATAAGGGACACAGAAATCTGGGCAGTTTCATCTTCCTCATTTGCAGAAAAGTGACCATGTCCGAGTGACGATGTCATACTCTGATAAATGTCCTCATTCAACTTTTGGGAAGTTGCAAGGTTGCGCTCTCTTTTTGCAGTGACTATTTCAAAGTCAAAATTCTCTAATTTCTTTCGCTTACAGGAAGAAAAGTCATCACTGGGCATGTCCTGAATTGGCTTTCCAACATCATGGAGGATGTAATCCTTTTCAAAGTCACGAGTGTCATTACTAGGTGGGTTTTCAAACTTGACTAATTTATCTGGATCACCAAGCTTAGGTCTCAGCCATCGACTGTGTTCCATTTGTTTTGATATATTATTCTGGTCAATGTGCAGAAAGTGTTCATCTCCATCATCTGAGTCTCTGCACTTTCCCCTCAATTGTTCGTTTTCACACAAAATTTGTTTCTGCTGTTCTTTTATTTCATCCAAATCAAGGCTGCCGTCATCTGACATCTTTGTGAGACTGGAGCTGTTTTCACTTTTTGAGCCTTCTAAATCCATTTTAAGGTAAGGAGAGTCCAGCTGATCTGTGGAATCTTCGGGCACCTCGCCTATCCGTGACTGCCGCTCCAGAGAGAGGCCTATGGAGTTGCTTTCACTGTCTCGTCCATCTTTAGGACTGCTAACTGAAACCATCTTGACACATTTCTCTTTGTGGTGGTCCTTTTTATGCATCCCTTTTATCAAAAGGTTCTTATCCAAATCTGCCTCCTTAGTATTGTTCCACAGTTTATGAAATCCAGGTCTAATTAGATCCTCCTCACTAGTTCTCTTCTGTCGCTCAGTTTTCCCAGAGTCTTCAAATCGCCTTTTCCGTGCAGCTAAACGGTCAATATCCACAGAAATACCACTGTCGAATGCCATTTCAGATTTGCCATGTTTTTTGGATTTGATTTTTGCATCCTTGTCAATAACCTCAACCAGACTGTGCATATTTTTGTCTCTGGGCACCTTTCCATGCTTAGAGATATCACTTTTTGATGTTTCTGAGCGGAAAGGAGGACTCCTCTGGTCAGCGGAAGGTGATGCCAATCTAGGACTGTCACTCCCACCCCTCTGTATCTGTTTGTCTTGGACAGAATGGCCAATCAATTTTCCTTCTTTTTCTTTAACACGTGTCAACTGCACAACACAAGGCAGAAGGTCTAGCCTCCCTTTGCTAGAGCCTTCCTTTGGAATTTTACTGTTTTTGCTTCGAAGGACAGACTCAGGACTAACATCTCTTTCAAGTTCAGGTTCTGTCTCACATGGCTGGATAACAGGTGACGTGACTTTGAGCTTCTTCAGCCTCTGTTTCTCACTTTTGTCCTTGTCCCCTCGATCTTTACGTCCAGTCCGCTTCTCCTTTTCAACCAAAGTCCCTCTTTCTACTTCAAAGACTCGATCCTTCTCAAGTTTGTCCGTTTTCGTATACCTTTCAGTGCGTGCCTTTTCAAGTTTTTCAAATCTGGGTGGGGAGATTGAACTGCAGCTACCACTTCTTTCAGAAGATCGGCAACAAATACGGCGGTCTGAATCGCTTGGTATTCTCTCAGAGAGCGAAGGAGATGCAGTGGGGCTAGCAGGACGACGAGAGGCAATGTGAGATGGGCTTTGGCTGCGCTCAATGGTCCTCCTCCCATGATCACGTCCACGATCGGTTTCAAAGCGTTCCCTCTCTCGCTCACGTTCCCGTTGCAAATAGCTGTATTTGCGAATGTCCTGCTCATAAGGGTCTGCTCTGTATTCTCGATATTCCCGGGGGTCTTCAAAGTATTGTGGATCATAGTAATCTCCCTGATATGGGTCCCATTCGGTGTAGAACTCCCGACTTCTGGCAGGGTATTTACGCCGGGGATCTTCAGTATACGTTCCTGGTGTCCGTACATTTTCGTAATATTGTCTTTCTGCTTGAAACTCATATTGAGTTCTTCGATCATCTCTGCCAAGAAATAAATTCAAAAAAAGCAAGCTGTAATTCCAACATACTTTGACATGATTAATGCTAGATTTAATGTTAAAGAGCAGTGAGCTTAAATTATTATTCCTTAAGCAAACTACACAAACCTTCTTTCAGAGAGAATGTCATAGAAGTCCCGAATATCCTGGCCAGATGCCTGCATTGAACGATAGAAAGCCATCTGACTTTCCTGATTGGCAAAGTCCACCTGAAGGAAAAAAAGAGGGGTAAGTTGCATTTCTTACAGCCTGTCAGGCACTGAAAACATGCAACGTCACAGAGGAACAATTAGGAGCAAAGCTTTGTTTGACGTACCTTGATTTTACTGCCCCCTATCTTCCAGCCCTTTGTGTCTTTGACAGCAGCCTGCGCGTATTCAATGTTGTTATACAGGATGAGGGCCATTCCTTTCATTCTGTCGAATACAACCTGCGGAAGACAAAGGAAAATAGAGTCCCAAGGTGCCATGCAGTAAACAATGGGCAACTATGAGGAGGGAAACAAACGAACTTACCTTGACAACATGTCCATAGCGGCAGAAATGACGAGTGAGAAACTGCTCAGTCGTGTTTGATGCCAATCCATCCAACCAAACGCACGTCGTAGGCATGCTCTTCCCAAAGCCCAGCTGGAAAAGAAAAGATAAAATGTAAGATTATAATTATTTCATCAGACATCAAACAAATTGAGCCCATAAATAATACTGAGTACGGTTGTGAAAGACAAGAAGTGTGAGGGCAAAATTTTAAATTAAATTAACGTGATAATTCTCACTTTTAATCTATTGTTTCCAAGGTACTCGCCATCCATCTTCTTTATGGCCTTACAGACACTGGCAATGTCGCAGTATTGTAGAAAGGCATACTGTGGGGCTCCATTCACCTTCTTAATGTCAATATCCTTCGTTGATAATAAAAACAGAAATATGTGGTTAGTAAGTGTGGTCATCTCAAACTATGGCACGTGTTAACCATAGCATTGCTTGTTTCATTAACATTAACCTACCACTATTTCACCAAAGCGTTGAAAGATGTTTAGCAGGTCATGGTAAGTGGTGGTCTTTTCCAGGTTTCCAATGAATAATGTCCGTGTGGCCTTTGGATGAAACTCATCTATCCTCTCATCCAAGGGCCGGAACTCGTTCTCACTTTCTGTCTCTGAAAAATAAGTGCTCATTAGGACCTTGTGCGTTTTGCCAGTTATTCACTTTTTGCTGCAGTATAGTTAAAACTAGAACTTACCGGGGCCGTTCCAGGCTGTGACATCAATTTGCATGCCAAAAAAAAGCTTCCCCTTTGATGCTCCAAGTGCTTTTTCTTGGTCCTCTTGCTGGCGGAAAAACACAAGCCCATAGCGCTCCTCTGAAGCTCCGTGGATTTGTACAGATGTGACCTTTCCATGTTTCTTAAATTCATGGAACAAACCATCCTTCAGGCTCGTATCTGTAGTAAACACATCAAATCTCTCATTTAGAATGTTTACTGAACATGTTATTGGTATGATACAATGATTTTTAATAGAAATGTGTCAAAATGCAATGCACCACTATTTCTGCAGGAGCAACTTCTAACTAACCTGTAGAGCGCACAGGAAGATTTTGGACCTTGATGCCAAAGCTTTTACGTGGTTCATCCTTGTCAAGGGAGGATAAAGGAAGTGCTGAGGGTGCAGGAACAGCAGCAGACTGCACTGAACGTGCCGGGGAGTCGTCGCTGGAACTACTGCTAGAATCACTGTAGTATAAGAGGAACATGGACTTAGACGTTGTAGCACAGTTTTATCTCCAACTACAATGACAGATGTAAAAGACTTTGTGTTACAGTAACTGTGGATTTCGTCTACATGAGTGAAAAGAAAGAAGCTGGTTATTAATATTTTTTCCTCAATAAAACCATTAAGAATAAAATTAAAAGAGATTTATCATTTTGCAGCAACAAAGTAGTAGAAGAAGTCATTCATAGATTGATAATATGTGCTAAAAATCCATATTTCAATGTCAAGAACAGCTGATAAAATGTAATTGCTAAACATAAAAAAAGGTGACAAAATGTGTGTTTGCTGTGGCCAAACAATTGGACAAGGAAAAAGGATTAGAATTCCTATTGTACTAAAGAGGCAATATTATGCACACATTTCAGATTTAACATATGTACAGTGATGCATTTGCATAAAATATCCTGCAACGCACTGCAAATATCTTTCTCCTGTTCAAAAACCACAGTGTCTCTCAGCTGAGGAGGAGAAAACACCCCCTTCCTCCCCGCTTCATATTCATGCGGTGCATCTGGTTATCAGCATAAAAAGATGGATTTGCGCGTCAGTGGCAAATTCATGGCTGCCTCGTGCACCTTTTATCTCAGACCATTCCCATGCCTGTCTCGGCTCTCGAGGCCCTCTGCTGTTTGTTTCCTTCTCACTTTCTCCTCCTGCGCTCAGACACTCCCGGAAGTGCTGCTGACGGAGCCTGGCCTGTGGGAGTGGGCAGGCAGCCAGCACTGGCCAGAAATTTCCAGTTCCAACTGGATCTCACGGAGGGGGGGAGCCATTACCCATACACAGAGGTAGGCAGTGAGAAAAATACACCAGCCGTCTCCTGAAATTCCCCCCATAGCACTACCTCGTCAAACCACATGCGTCGCTACATGTCATTCAGAGCTGTGGACTCCGCTGTGGCCAAAGGTGATGCAGTTAACCAAAAAACAAACAAGTGGAGAGAGAGGAGGTGAATATAGGCAGCGCAGTCAATCCCATGGACAGACATGCTGACGTTTTTTAAACTGCAGATTTCACTTGCATTTCTTGATGCAAACCTTTTGTCATTTATGCATTCCCTGTACAATTGCTACCCACAACAAACCAACCAATAAGAAGCAAGATGTTTACAAGGACTCGGATGCAAAAATCAGTCGAACAAAAGCAGCAATGCTCAGCAGTGCAAAATTAGCGTGTCAAATTCAAAACAGAGCTGAGAGCAGCTTCACAGACTGACATTTGATTGTAACACCATAATTAAAACGCACTCACAGCAAGACACAAAAGCATCTTAATTACATATATCCAGGGCAATTATGGTATTAGTAGTGGCTGTTGTATGCAAATGTATTATTATACCAAAAGTCAGGGTTGTGTGTGTGACCTTACGAACTACCTATAACTAAATGAGTCGTAATTTTTTCATAAGACCCTTTAACCATACTGAATTTCTAACCTGCTTAAAATGCCTCCCAAGAGCATTTCTTGGACAAGAAACAAGGTGGTATATTTTGTCAAAACTATGGTGATGGTTGTCGTGTGAACTTCGTTTCTATGGCGATCTGTCAGTGACGAGGCAGACCAATGGACTGTACATGAGGAAACCAGAAACAACCTCAGACACCACCCTGATCAAGGCAAGATAGCCAGAAACGTTTAGTGAATTAAACATGTCGTAAAGGGGGAAAAATTTATTTTAGCGAGCGGCAAAATGGACCTGAGTCCAAAGTGCGAACAGCAGTATAATACTGCTGCTGTAAACCCATATAATGGACTTTGTAAGTGGTGTCATTTTTCAAGGTGGCACCCTTTCCCATATATGGACGGCTTTAAATTGCTTTAAATCCTCGAGAATTAGTGGCGCAGAGTGTCAAAGACGAGGTGCACATACAGTAATCTTCCCTGTCATGGTGTGTCTTTACAATAATTTCTCTAACATGCAGATACTTGCATGCAGTTTGTGTCACCTGCTGGGTGGAGGCATGTGTCAATGTTGAAAACATTAGCCAGCCGTTGCAGCAGTTACAACGAAAGAGACGTTTGGCCATACTTTGACCTACTACCACAAATACAAAGTTGTCCTGAGCAACCATCTGCATATCTGTCAGTTTTGCTGTAAAAATGATGTTAAAATGTTTGATCAGTCTTGCAGATAAAAAAATGACACGGTATACTCTGAAGAAACAGACATTATGGCACCATATGAGGAGATGTGATATCTTGAAATGCTTGATGGTACAAAACCACAATTTCTGCACTGAGGGAAGTTGAGCAACACAGTGTTTTTGATAGGACTCACCAGAGAAATTAAATGCATACGCAAGGCTTGGCCTGCTGGCAAAACTGGTGTTTCGATTTAAAAACAGAATATGTTGGGAAAATTTACATTATATTTTAAAAGATAGTGTAAGAACATATAGTATAGAACGTATAGAAGTTGATTTGGATCCACATTTGGGGAAAGACAATGCAAATATTCATCTACACGAAGCGTTTGTTCCATTGTGGATTTTTTTGCTGAGTGGTACAATTTTACCAGCCACATTGTCTACATTGTTTTTCTGCTTTGCAAAAATCTTAAGCATGAACAAATTTTTGGTAAATCTGAAGCCGAATTAACTCAAATTATTCAATTCTATTTAAATAAAATATCATGGAATTAATATGACTGGATGTATGAAGCTAAAGAATTTTACAAAACAATGTGTGTTGTACAAAAGCAAAAGCATTGGAGTGAATTATCTTAAACCAGACATTACTACCATTGCAGAAAATGAAGGATAGATTGCATTGTTAATCTTTTGGATCCGACCAATAAACGTAAACATGTCAGGTTTAATTTTGCAAAAATTGCTACCATCATTTGAAGTAGCATTCAGTGTGCAGAGGTCTCTCTTGAATTTCTCTGTACTCTGCAGAGCAGACTGGGATGCACAAAGGTAAACAACAGCCAAGCACAAGGCCAGACATCTTGACAGCCAGATCAGCTTCACTCACCTGCCACTCGTGCTGCTGCTGGTACTGCTGACCGAGTCGGAGCTGGAGGAGCGGCTGCGAGAGCCTGACCCACTGTGGGAGCGTGGAGGACGGCTTGCCTGGCTCGCCAGTCTCTGAGGAGAGGGATTTCGCGAATGTGTTGAGTGTGGCGACCGGCTGCGACTGTGACGGTACGAGCGCTCCCCCCGCCGACCTCTGTCCTCCCGATAAAGGTCCCTGTGAACCACACTGGCCAAAGTAAAGGGTTCCCTGGCACGAGACTCATAGCGAGGCTCCGGTGTCTCAAAGCGACAAGGGCTCCTGCTGTGAGAGCGGTAGAAGCCGACCCCGCTGGATGTAGATCCTCCACTTCCTCCCGTCGTGGCCCCCGCTGATCCACCTGTTCCTGCGTTGCCAGCAACAGCACTAACGATAGTTCCAACAACTCCGGACGACACCGTTGTTCCACTTCCACTGGAGGTACCAGACCCGCTCCCAGCTGTGCTCAGAGTCCTCTCTCGTGCATCACGGTAATAGTCTGTTTCGTAGTGGCGCTGTCGTTCGAAACTGCTACCAGGACGCTCGTGATGTCCATAGGCACTGTGATCATACGCCCGCTCCCGACTCTCAGTCGTCCTAACAAACAGGAAGAGAGGCCACATTACATTTACATTGAAGACATTTAAGACAGCTGTTAGCATTAGACAGTGGACAAACAAAATGATCAGGTGTCTCTGCTGGGTTTTCTTTTATTAAACACATGGGAAGACAGGGCAATCAAGTGATTTAAAAAGGGTTTTCAACCTGAGAGAAAGAGAATTATTTTCCAGCCTGCCTACTGAGCTACAGCGGGATTTAAATGATTAACTAGTTGAGACAACTGAACATCTGCTTTTACATGTTTCCTCAACATTTTATGAGTTGGAGATGAAAAGTATCAGATCCTTCTGCCGTTAAACCAACCTCTCATTTCTACAACAACAATGCTGCGAGGTAACCGTCTTTCACACACAAGCTTTGAGCCTAGTTTGTTTAAAACTGCTTTTCTTTGAATGCTGATGTGTTTTCATTTTATAGTTTCTCCAATTCAAGCATCAAAGACATACAGAGCTATAATGCTGTACAATGCAACACACCATATTGAAGACAATCACGTAGGAAACTCAGAACAGATTTTTAGCACAAGGCATGCATTCAGTGCTCAACAGGACAGAAATCTGCAGCTTATTTCTAACTGTAATTGCAGGATATAACAGACTTACACAAGGATTTACACCAGAGATTCATGCCTTTATGGACTGCTATGTCATTCTTGTCTTGAAGCATCTAGCAACTGCAACAAAGAGCACTTTTTGAGGCGTTTTATCATTTTTCTGAGCGGCTTTGTTGAAAGTTTTTGGAGGTGACTTCTGACAAGCCTTTTGTTTATGATGTTACACAATTTGACACCACTTGTTCTCCTGAAAGCTCTTCAAAGCATCTTTTATAAAAGATGCACATTAGAAACGGTACTAATAAGGACATTCTGTTCAGACCTGAACATCCTCTTACTGAATAAAGCAATCAGAATTTAATTTGGTAATACGACTGCTGTGTCATTACAGCAGTCATATTACCCAACTCCCTGTAATGAGCGGGACAGGACAGCAATTACCACTGTTTGAATTCAGATCAAATTATAATCAGCAAATTAGCCGTGATGTTCTAACGCAGGGCAGAATATGGTTTAATATAACTACAGTTACAAACCCTCATTGAAAAGGTTCTTTAAATAAAAGCCTATGCTTCATTCGTTGTCCACTTCAAACACTGGCATGAAATGGTAAATAAACCTCAACTGTCAGAATGGTAAAAACCTCTGTTGTATTAATGTGTTTTATCTTTATAATTTACTGCAAAAACATACAATATCTTTATGCCTGAAAACAGACATTTGTATTTCATTTATCTGGATATAAACTATTTGAAAAAGGTCCTTCCGATCCTGCAAAAATACAACATACAGACATCATGTTTTTGCTCTGATTTGTATCCAAGCCTAAAGGCAATAAATTACTGATATAAATATTCCTAAACAATCCTGGAAATCAAAGCTTTCTAGATAAAAATCCTAAAGACAAAGCAGCTTTCAAATTAGAAATTATGTTCAGGAAAACCAACCAATGTGTAGAGCATCTTGCTGGACTACTGTCGTCCATTTCATCTAACCTTTAGTTTCAGTCTGGCAAGGACAAAATTCCCTCTGTCCTGAAACTGGGACCTTTCCACATCCTGACTATCAAACTTCTCCTATCACCAATATTTCCTGGCCACTTTCAACGATCTAATAAAGACAGGGACGGTTGAAACAACTATCTTAAAGAAAAAAAGTGTCGAAGTTTCAACAAAATGATGATGATGCTCTTTCCTAATTTAGGGTAAAATTAAGCTTTTAAAATGAATTGTGAGAAAAGAGGTCTGAATTTCACCAAAAGGAAAAAAATACCAGCCAATTCCCGTGAGAGGATTTGCAAATTTTCCCTTGCTGATAACTGATAGAGGCGTCCAAATCTTTTGGATCTTTGATTGATTTGGACAATGTTTCCATTACATCTGTGTCTATCCAAATTTTGCCTCCATGCTGCCAAACTGTCGACGCCAACAAAGAACTTTCAGTACAAATCACAGACATTTGCGACACAGAGAATCTTCTGAAACTGTTTATCTCATTAAGAGGTGTTAGCAGCAGCCTTTGGTTAGTTTTCTCTCAATGACAGTGAAAACAACAGCACCACGCTTTCAGTTTTCAATCTCAAGCAAATGTTTGTCATTAGTTCCTGCATTGACACATTTTATAGGTCTCCTTTTGTGATGTTTTAAGTTCTATGATTTTCCAATTTTCCTGTGCTTTACAACTCTGAAGGGTGTTGCATTGTGGTGTTTCCACTAGAAATGTTCTAACAGATTGGATTATGTGAGAAATTGTATAACAGTTAACAGCTAAACACATTTCAATGTTTTTTTTGTGCATTTTCAAAATATGGTCTCGGGGTGATTCAAAGCAAACATCAGAGGGCTCAAATACTGTATGTGAATTTCCACAGCTACAAACAGTTACAGAAGTGAGCTGCCTGCCTCCAGTCTGAGCTTTAGAAACCAGGTAACGTGGGTCACAGGAGGTGCCGACAGAAGGCTGCTGCCATTTCTCTGAAGATATACGACACACGCGTCTTCCTCTGCATCACTGACGCCCTGTGATGTCCTGAGAGGCATTTTGCTAAATGATCCATAAGATGAGTTTCTTAAAATGCCCAACCTGACCTTTACACCTGACAAAAAATGTGTCACGCATATTCACACGCACATTTTACTGCCATACTTGAGAGGGCTTTGATCGACGGCACGCATCCCCCCCAAGCTAAAGGCCCTGATAAACTCTTTAACCCTTTCCCCAACCACCATCTCCCCTCGGAGGAATACAGGATTCAGTTTGCCTTTTTTAACCAAGAAGGAATTGAAGCCTACCAAATGTCAATTACTGACTGGATTTAAAGGTTTGCATGGTTTGTCACTGTGCTGTAACCAAGTCATCTGGATACTCTAATGTGGTCAATCTGCAAATATTCAAACATCCTCCAAATGTAACCTACACACACCAACATTGTCTTAGGCCATGAATGGTCTTTTATCAAGTCTTTCCACTAAAGGTTTTTACCGTGGGGCCCAAGAACAAAAGGCTGCATGGGACGCACATCGTCTCCTGGATGGTGGAGATAAATTGGTTTGGGACAGCGGCACGATGTCTGTGTTTCACTGCACTATACATAAAGTACAGCGGGTCAGGGGCAAATTCTGTTTCAGCTTATTTGATTTAATCATCTGTGTGCTGGATTCATGAATAACATCTATGGCACAAAGATGTCTGCTGTGAAAGTGATGGATTACCTTGACCCCCAGATGCTCTCGAAAATGCTAATTTGGTGGCGCAGGCTCACTGCTCAATAGATAGCCTTCAATTTCGCTTCAATTTCACTTTACACAAAACGGGTTCTACATTATTCATGGAGCTTAAAAATAATTCGGTTAGACTTTTTTTTGGCTGAATTTCCATCGGCGTTTGATTATTAGTCTGCTCGAGTGCATGCTGAGCACATCAACTGTTTTGGGATTACGTGAACAGCATCATTATGAGGATGCATTCCAGCAGCATGCTAAAAAGGCATCTGATGTGGTGGCTCGGTCTTGTGGGAGCAATACATGCATATCAATTTAATTCAAAATTTCCAAACTGATACGAGTGGCTTATTGTTAAATATCCCTCAGCCATGCAAACTAGCAGTTAACTGTGTGGTTGTGGTGCATCCTGTTGTCCTCGCAGGCTGAAGCACAAACCGTGGAGCATAAATCTATTCAGCTATCATATGCGTTATATCAAATTATTGTGCAACGGTATAATTTCTAGGAACTTAACTGAAATCCATTTATAAATAAAATAACCTAACTGAATGTCTCTTTTTTGTCAACCACTGAATTAAATACCAAATCAACATAATCAATCCTGTGGACCCGGTGCTGCCATGAATCGGCCCTGCTCATTGATTTGCAACACTGCCTGCAACCAGACATTAAAAAGCCATAGATACCACAGTAAAAACAGAAAAGAAAAATCTCTGACCATTGGCAAATTTCTACCATCTCACAGCAATTATCGTTTCATCGGCCAGATGTTTAAATCCACTGTGGATGGATGGAATCTCTCTTTGTGCACATTTCCCATCTATGACTATGGTCAACGGTCTAATAAAAGCTACAAAAAATAATCTTAAATGAGTTATATTTCTCAGGAGTTTAAGCTAAAAAATCCAATTTTGAGCCTGCACCCTGTCATAAGTTATAAAGTATTCATTTTCTACTCTTGTCCCATAAAAGGAAGCTGAGGACATTTTAAAACTGCAACTGCAAGGCAGGAACAAAAGACACCGGGCTGGAACTAATGGAGATTTTCATTATTGATGACTATGCAGATTATTTTTTAATTAATCGATCAATCATTTAGTCTATAAAATGCTTCTGTCGCCAGTTTTTTTCGGCGCCTAAGGTGACATTTTAAATGCTGTTTTGTCTGACCAGCAGTCATTTAGGAATTATATACAACAAGGAGAAAAGCAGAAAATACAGCATTTTTTTTAGTATTTTGTTTGATTAAAAACTTAAATCAGTAATTAAATTCTTAATTTTCTGTTGATGATTTATCACAACTAATCACTTTAACAATAAAGGATACTGACATGCACAAATCCTAAACTGTGACCTTGACCAAACTTGAATTAGAAGTGATCTACAATGTTTTTTTAATATTTTTATTCTTAGCTTTTAAATTTTATTTTTTCATGGTTTACGTTTTTTCCTAAACCATATTTTTGCTCCTATTTTAATCAATATTACTTTTCAATGCACATGTTGCAAACAAGAGTATGACAAATCTTTAAATCTAAAGATTTCACAGCCCAGTCTTTGTCTAATATTAAAGCGGTGTTAAACATTAAAAGGGACATAGTTTGACTTTGATCACTCGTCATCAAGAACAGCTGCAAAATGGATCTATTTATTATAAGGAGAGCGGGGGACAGGAGCTGAAGGTGGGGGCAGGTGAGGGGAAGAAAGGAAAACAATACGAGGTAAGGTACAGATTTCTGCACATAGACACACAGGCAGTAATAACAGTCTATGTACCAGCTACTTCGGTTAGTGGGGAAAATGGAGAGAGACAGGGGTTCAAACTAGGGGGTTAGAGAGGACAGCTAAAATACACAGGGCAGGACATACCAACCTTTTGAGAGAGTGGTAACTTGACCTATAATTCCAAATACAATCTAGGGAGACAGAACTTTGTGAGCAGAAAAAAACTGGGCAAAAATGTTGAGTGGAGAGGGGGAAAAAAACTGAAGCAAAACGGTTCACATTGGAAAACGTAATCCTCATCTTCAGGGCAGGGGACCTCTTGTGCTTTGATGAGCTGGAGTGTCCATTTTGGTTAAAACGATGAAAACAAACACGGCCTTGTACTGATCCACGTTAGGATGTTTTGCATGCTGGAAAATGTCAACTGGAGTCCATATATCCATCCACAACACGTGGGAGGGGAAAAATAGAGTTGCACTGGAGTCCAGTAAAATGAATACATGATATCCAGGAGTCCATCTTCAGTAAATAGTGCACCATTGATTCCCAACAGCAATGATGGAGGTGATGGAAAAATCAAGTCTTGTATCTTCATTTGTGAAGTCCTCCACGTTCCACTTTGGTCACACTGTGCTTGGCGGTAAAGTGGTGAAATTCCCTGGGCAGAGTGACGTAAATCTGGCCATGACAGATTCAGAATAAAGAACATGTCTCTCAACAGTAATCCAGATTCTTGTTCAGACTAGTGCTGTACTCATTCCCAGGATGGAGACCAGGTTCGAAGCTTGTGGATGCTCATGTCTGTTGTCAACCTCCTTTACAAGCAGAAGAGCCTGCATGTAGTCCAAACCAGAGCTGAGTCAATGAGAAATGTAGTTCATGAGTGCAACTTTTCTGATTCAGTATGTGACTGTATCCAAGGTGTAGTTATAGTTCCACATTCGAGAAAGGAGCAGGTAATCCACAGACATGAGGTCGGTTATCTCCAACAGCAACTTTCCAGTCTCAATTTCCAGCATTCTTCTTTCAATTGTACGATCCAAACATAGTCCGTGTTGGGTCCTCGTCAAATCTGCGAGTCTCAAGTCGGTGAAAAGTGAAAAATAATCTCCACAAAAATAAGGCAGGAAAAAAAAAAAAAGAGTCATTTGCTCACTTGTTTTTGTTGTCTCTACTGAGTTGGATCACCAGTAGAGGTCTCCCAGCACTTAAATTGTAATGCCCTGATTTTAGATATAATCCCAAATAAAACAACAAAAAAAACCAAAAGAACCAAGAAAGCAACCCATACCTTTAGCATGATAGCATATCCTTAAGGAGTGTGGCCAGTGTTAATCCAGCAGAGGGGAATAAATATCCTGCGTAGGTTATCCACATGACTCCGGCCCGCCAGAGGAGTGAACACCTCCGTGAGGTGCGCACCATAATTGGAAACCAAATTAGACTAATCCAAACAATGGTGTCTTATACATAAAATGTGTGCTCTTGGTTGTTTTGTTACATGAGGAAAAAAGGGTGACATTAATCCACCGAGCAGGGCACGTAACTCCAGATTAGGGAAATCCCAGGGATGGCCGCTGGACCACTCTCTCTTTTTCTTTCTCTCTCTCTCTCTCCCTCTCTCTCTCTCTCTCTCCAGCAATCTCCAATAATCCTGGGAAATTTTTA
The DNA here is from genome assembly GCA_037975185.1 of Centropyge bicolor. Lineage (NCBI taxonomy): Eukaryota > Metazoa > Chordata > Actinopteri > Pomacanthidae > Centropyge > Centropyge bicolor. Next base: position 738,196 of record JBBMOC010000066.1, on the reverse strand, counting down.
CGATATCCAATCTTTGCCCCGCTTTTTCCGAAAATTATAAATCCACCTCACAGAGATGTTTAAACTCACCAAGATAATCCCCAACAGCCATTCATACTACTGACTATTCATAGGAGTATAAATACACTCGTGTACAACATGCTCTCTCTCATATCTTGACTCGTATGAATCCAGGAGCGCTGGCCACGCTCTGAGGACTTTACAGGGGATCCCTATAAGACTGAACTCTTTCTCCTTTCTCCTCTCCCCCCCCCCAGACAAGTGAATGAATAGATGGTGGGAAGATGCTTGGAGGTAAGGTGTTTACTAGAAACCACGGTTCCCCCTGCCTTCAGAGAAACTTTGTCCACTTACCCGTCTAGTCTGCGTTCATAGCGTCCATCTCTGCTGTGGAGCGACGTGGGGGGCCCATACACGGCCCCCCCTGCCGCCCTTGTGAACCCTGATACATCCCGGCCACGAGAGCCTAAGGACAGACTATCGTCCAGCCCCCTCGCGGCACTAGGAATCGTGCCTGGTTCATTGTAATCAGTGCGCAGGTCTCTGTCCCCCATCTTGTTGATAGCATTGTGAGCCTTCTGAGCACTCTTAATGTCCACAAAATCCACAAAGGCGGCGACTCCACCTTCTGAACCCCGCTTGGGCAGGACCTTGACACTCTCCACACGTCCATATCTGGAGAGAAAACAAGGGAAAAAACATGGTGATCACCAGGTTCTGAGTCTCAATTATGTTGCATCAGTGTTGACGATTTTTCAAACAGGGCGTTCAGTTCCAAGTGAAAATACTGTTTCTCAAATGAAGACACCTTTTTTCAAGCTGAATTAAATTATATGTGTGTGTGTGTGTGTGTGTGTGTGAGGGGTGGGAGGTGAGGTGGCTTTGCTACTCTTATTTTCTGCTCTGTGGTACTTTCTTACAAGGCAACAGTAACCCAGCAACTGGACCTGAATCACTGCATGTTAATAAATGCATATATCTCCTAACATTAGCATGTTTTCTGGGAGGAAGGTGCTCTCGTGAGCTTACAGCTACTGGGGAGCATACAGATGAGGTTTGGGCAGCCTATAAAGAGACGTGACATTTCCTGATTCGCTGTGTGTGTGTGTGTGGGTTTAAAAAAAAAAATCAATAATGAGTGTATGGCTCCTTCTGTTTCACTATAGGCAAAGCACTTTTGGTGCAGTTTTGCATACATCATCCCTCCTTTTTTTACCCTCCAGCTCTAACACAAAGGAGCTTTTAACAGATGATGGATTCTATTGTTTAAGCCTGCAAATGCTTCATTAAATAATTCTTGAATTGGCTGATGGGAAGTCAAAATTTGAAAGCCCCAGTCTGGGATTACAAATCATCTCCATGCACTGCCTCCCCCCCCCCCCTGCAAGAATCTTTTCTGGAGTGCATTTCCACTGTCCGACAGAAACAGCAGGGTGCCCATAAATTTATTGGCATGCCAGTTCCCAACATTGAACAGCCTCCGACGCCATTTTAGAAAAGCTGTTCACACTGCTTACTCATTCTGCCGTCCCCCATCTTCAATGACTTCTATCACACATCGGGCTGTCATGCACCTGCATGCTCTGACTGCCTCTGGTTCAGAGCCGGGGCTGAGGCAGCAGGCTGAGGAAGGGAGCCGCCGACACGGCTTCCCCTCGGCTGCTGCAGCCGCCAGATCACCATCCCCCCCAAAACACAACGCACATCATGGCACGGGCTAATGTAAATAAAGCCACATACAGGTAGCCCATTATTGTGCGAGCTGCAACAAGGCTGCACGGATCAGACGCCAACCATGTTTGTAGTCTCCTGCAATCCGTCTGAATAAGATCAGACAGCGATGCATGAGATTAATATCATGTGTTTTGAGATTTTGCATGATTTTCTTTTTTTGCCTTTCAGTTGCAATTTGGTTGCACGCACGCACACACACACACGCGCGCGCGCATGATTTACGCTGCTAATTCAGCAGCTTGTGCTCCGACATGGCGACGCCTACACGGTAAAGGAGGCATCGTTGCTCATATAGGTAGACTATGATGTTTTTTCGGCAGTCTGGTCTCCGGCACATATGGACGGAGAGGCGGGCTGCTATTTCCTTGACAGCCGACAAGAGAGAGGCGAGAGCGCGCAGACAAGCGTGAGAGCCACACACACACACACACACACACACACACACACACACACACACACACACACACACACACACACACACGCACACAATCATATTTACATTTTTGTCTCCGTCCGAGGAAGACAACAAAGAGCTAAAAGCCCATAAATGGTGCACAGGGGGAAAAGGCACAAATGAAGCTCAGTTTTTTTAATTAAAATATCCATATGTTGTCTCCTTAAATCAGGCTGCAGACTGTGCAGCTTATAATGTGCAAACACGATCATCTCTATCTCCACAAAGTAAACACGAGCCCACTACAACATCAGCTGAACCCGGATCAATCAGAGCCAGTTCTGGAGCGACGTTGCAGCGTGGATGTCGCCTCACCTTTTCAGCTTTCACTCACTGGCGCTACATTGAGCCCTGAACATCTTCCACGCGTGTTAATCAGCCACAGTTTGTGCACGGGTTTGATTGGGAAGCACTGACCAAAGTCCCACAGAGGAGTCAACACCGGGCTGTGCTGACTGGCTCCACAGATGCAGGCAGTGAAAGGCAGAGCTGGGAGAAAGCTAGCAGCTCCGCAGGTAGGCTGAAGTTTGTTTACACTGACAGTCTGTGCTGCCTGCTGGACACCTCACACAGTCACCTGGTGGGAATGTGGAGCCACACGACATGAAAGGAGGAGTGAAGTTATCAGCCAACATATAAGTTAGGAGCTGTGTCAAAATGGCAAAACCATATGTCGGCTAGCTGGGAGCAGGCTAGCCTGTGATCTCAGCTCGAATGCAGCGCAGTGTTGTCGCTTATGTGGAGCTGACAGCACAGTTGCCAAACGGGACTTTGCTACAGGGAAACCTCCTGCTTCATCCCGACTTGACGAAAATGTGACAGAGAAAGATGCTGGACGTCGTTACCCTACAACACAGAGAGAGAGAGACACAGACACGCCGATCATTAGTGTGTGTACTCACCGCTTGAAGTGCTCAATGATCTTCTCTTCTCGCACATTTTCGGGTAAATTTCCCACCCATAAATGTCTGGTTTCCCGGACCATACTGTGTGCTCCTGCTCCCCTATCATACAGATGAGTTTGCTATGTCAGTTTCCTCCCGTGCAAAATAGAAAAGGTTTGCAGAATAAGCGCCGGAGAAGAAGAAAAAAAAAACACTCGGCGCAAATCATTGACTGCTCGTTGTGACCCAATGTAAACCATTAGGTTGGATCCCCGCACGCTGTTTGATACTCTCCACTGTTAAAGCGCGATCTTGCACCTCATGAACGCGCCCCGGACTGTTCCCGTGACTAGGCGCGTCCCTGACACCATGCGACCTTTGGGTGTCGAAAGAAAGCATGTAGCTTCCTAAAAAGATGCAGCAACTTCGCTTGTAATGAGAGGCACACCGCGCAGGCGTGGCTTTGTGTGTGAACTTTTTTTTTTCTCCCCGATGAGATCGTCTCCCGCCCCTGCGCATGCGCGAGAAAACCCCTGGTTGAATGAAGGTGCTTTGACATCTGAGAAGCTTTGACTCACAGGAGGATCCCATCACTGCTTGTTGAGTTGGGTATGGCAAGGTGAGGCAAAGTAAAACTAAATGAACCAGTTTAGATTTTTAGAATGTTTTTTTTAACATAATAAGCTTCATTTTTATCAATGCACAGAAAAGACATCAGCTTAAAATGATCAGATGACCCATAGGCCCACATTTGAATAAGTTACAGAGGGAGCATTCAGGGTCGCTGCCTCTAGGCTGATAGTTTGCTCAGGTACGTCACTCATTTATCACTCCTGACTAAATAGTAATAATTACAGGGTGCACTTGGGATGGGCCCAGTGTGTGCTTGGCGCCAGCCTCCTGTGAATTCTGACCAGAATAGAAACCAGAAAATTGGATGGCTGCAGTGTTTACTGATTACCTTTTAGGAACCACTAATTGCTTTATTTGTCACCAGAACGTGGGTTAAAATTTTACATCAGTAAAACAATATTACATGCAAGGATTCAGTTAAGGGTTTTCTAACTTGACCCCCTCCATGTAAGGTCTATAAAGGTTTTGTTGAAGATTTTGAGATTTAAGCCTGCGGCAAACTAAGGGCCTGTTGTAGGTGACTCTCAATGTTAATGATTATAACACTTGTAATGAGATTCAGTAAAACAATATGCTGTGACATGAGTTAAAATGTCTATAAGCCCCATTAAAGTTCAATTATTGCTCTGTTAAGATAGGACAGCTTCATGATTCTGTAAATCCAAATAACAGAATAGATTCGAGTCTAGAATCTATATGTAGGTTTAACAATACTTTGTGGTCCATAGAATAACATAATAAAATGTTCATAGACTTGTAGAACCTACGCCAAGGAGCACTGAAGTGTTACTCAGTCATGTTATTTTTCCTTTAGTTTGTCACCTGTCTGTATAATAACAGACCAATTGCAGTCGTCTGTAAACTGAAAGAATCAGCTCACAAGCCCATAATAACAGCCTAGTTTGGGGAAATAGAAGAAAATCATGTAGTTAGTGACTTATGTATCACCAAGGCTGATCCATGCTTTAAACACAAAACTGCTGCCCTGAATGCAGTAATGTAAAATAAGAAATACAGTTTACCTTCCATCAGTCCAACTAAAACTAAAGTGTCAGAGATCACATTTTAAAAGATATTCTCCAAAAGTAAGTGGCAGCTGTGGTATAAACAAAAAGTGTTCAGTCAAACCAATTCCTTTTCACATGTCAGTGAGTTGACTTAAAGTATATTCAGAAGTATTCTTGAGCAATGCCTTACTATATCTGTTAAGCTCACTGATAAAACAAACACCACTCAAATGAAATGATCACGCATTGGAAGATTTTGCTGATGAGTCACACAAAAAAATATCAAAACCAAAAAACCTGTCACAGCAGAATTAACACAGGATTGAGCAGAAGAACAACGAGACCACAAAAGTTAATCATAAAACACTTCATCATAATGAGGTCTATAACTTTTGGATTCACACTTTGTATTAATGTGTTATCTGCCTTTGCTTGCAACATCTGCAGCAAACAATCAGTGGGATCAAAAGTGGCGTGGAGGCTATTAAATCAAAAACTTTGACCTGGCCTGAGCTCTGTCTTAAGCTAATAAGTAACATGAGCAATTGGGCCCATGTCCAAAGGTTCAAGAGACCAGTGGTGATAAGCACAGATGACAGGTAAACAAAAGCTACAGTGTTCTTCAGGCTTTTTTCTCAAGACTATCCCTGTTTTTTTTATTATGTGCTTAAACAATAATATCATCTAATCAAGTGATCAACATCTGTAAATAAAATTCTGAGTGCGTTAAGATACAGTTAATTTATTCCTCGGTACATTTTGTCCACGCTGAAAACGATTATTGAACTAAAGCATGGCACAGAAAAGCTCTGTTACTACACAACAAGCATTATTCTGCTTTTGTTACTATATTAAGCACGCACATTAAAGACGAGAGTGCGCCTGCGCCAAACTGCGGTAACAGGGGACTCGCGCGACCGACTCTGCGCCTGCGCCGAGCGTGCCTATCAGATGAGGGAAGAGAAAAGTCTGGAAGCGTCCAGAGGTGACAACAGCTGCTCACTTTCAATGGGTACGTTCGCCATATTCGGGTGATCGTGGAGAACTTCAGCACTGTGTCTACTGAATCCGACCTGACGTGGAGCCGTACTCAGTTAAAAATCTAATAAACCTATGGGAGTACAATTTCCTATTTTGGTGGATCGACTAGACACCAAAGCTAAATGTCCTCTGCAGAGCTGGATTATCTTGGGAACTGGACCAGGCTCATGTCTGTTTTTGACATGGACTGACGGGACAAAAAGCTTCTCACGGAATATGTTTCTGTCAGTCCACAGCTCCCAATAAAGACACATCTCATGGGCACAATACCGGCGTCAAAATGTGGATTTAATTTCATGTGTGTGTGTGTGAGAGAGAAGTTATTCAGGCTTTAATGTTATTGAGAAAAGATTGAACGTAAAGGCGGAAATAGAAATATATCATAAAGCCTCTCCGGGGGTTTAAAGCTAATTTAGCGTTAAAAAATGCTAATTATTATTGTTTTTAATTCCTCTTTGTTGGCAGTAACGTACACGGAGCTGAAGTCAGAGTCACCCAGTCTTTCCTTTGTCTAACGCCATTTTGTGTGACTTTACAGCTCGAACGGTGTCGTCAGCCATTTTGCCTTTTTTCTTTTCAGCCAGACAATCTCAGGAGAGACACGACAAAAGAGGAATGATGTTTAACGGCCCTGTTAGTCGAGTGGAAATGGCGCTGAACGTGACAAAGAAATATTAAACTTACCTAATAGAACAAGCTTGTTATGGATGGAGATGTTTACATCTGTCAATCAGCTGAATCATTGTGAGCTGTGTCAGTTTTGATCAACGTGTTTTGTTTTCAATGTGCAATACTAATTTGTTTCATGGTTAAACTTAGATGTGAGCTGTCTGTGATTTGAAATTCATAGTGTATGTAATGTGCTTTATGCATAACATGTTTTCTATTTTTTGAGTAGCTTTTGTGTGTTTATGGTATTTAAATGCAAAAGCAAAATTATTCTTCTATTGTTAAAAATTTATTTTTGCTCCCTCTTTAAATCACACTAACCATTAGATTAATGCAAATGAGCTGATGTCTTTATGACTATAATAACATGCACAATATAAAGCTCACTTATTTTGACCCCCATCCATCAGCAGGCCATGCAAAGGGTTACAAAGCCCCGAGGCCCCGGGGCCCCACAAAGACAATGATGAACAATGACTCTCTCCAGGAGTGACTGACATGCCAACATCTCTCCAAGACTGAGGCGATGTTAATTCATCATAGAGGTCACACAGACTCCTAGAATAACATCCACAGCTGCCAGCTTGTCACCGGAATTAGAGTTTATGAATTGACACTAACAAGGAAAATGAGATTCATAAAGAGTAACAGACTCTGACACCAAGTGTAAAAAAAGAAGCATAATAATAAACCCCAACACCTCTGGAAAGAAGTCGTGAGGCAGATCAAACACACAGTGGTTGGTTGAGGTTTTTTGAGGTTAAAGAGCTGAAAACATGTTTGTATAAGACTCCAAATCATCATCATAATCTTTTTGGACTTTTTAATGAAAAAATATCACATTCTAAATACAAAAGCATCCATTGTTGATGAAGCCCCAGTAGGACTTAACTACGCTAATTAGTGCCATTAAAAAGATGTGCCACTAGTTTGTGAAAATCCCACAGTGACTATCTGTGATGCTCCTGCTCTTGTGCCCGAGGTCTTCGTCGATGCGCTCTCTTTGCGTATTCTGTGTAATCCTCTTCATCCTACATGCACACAACACACATGACAGATGAAAAGCATGAGATGATAATAGTGTAAAAGCAAGCTGCTGGCCAGGAAGAGCACAGACAACAGACAGCCAGATATGATCATTGTTATTCACGCAAAAACATACATTAACACCCAGGATATTATATCAAACTGGGATGTGTCATTAAATTAAGGTTAATCTAATTTACATGAATTTTACCTATGTTATATTTGCAGAATGGATCCAACCATCTTTTTAAAAAGCTAATTCAATGCAAAAAAAAAAATACAACTTTTTTTTTATAATCACTGCATCAACAGTGTGTGCTTTTATTCCAGACTCTTAACTATTTAATCAGGCTAAGTCAGTGAAATGAAAAGTAGGCTCAGTATTCTGAATCGGAGAGTTCTTTGACCTGAATCTGTCGTGGGGATCTTAAACCTCCTCCACCTGGGACACAAGTTTGAAAAGTTCAGTCTCATCTTGGGACCCAGTCTAATGAACACATTGATATTCTGCCCCAGTTCCAGGGTCCCGGTGGACAGAAAGTGCTTTCGGCCCTGCGTGCCGCTTCCAGGGAGACTCACTGACCTGTGAGGATGCTGCATCCAGCAGATCCATAGTGGGGATTAGACAGCTGGCCTCACCCAGGAAACACATTAGGATGTGGAGCACGTCGGCCCAGCGCCCGACAGTCAGCATCAGGACCATCAAACCGCCGAGACGCACCAGCACGGTGTTCAGGACGGCCTGGCTGCCGGGCAGACGGTGCTGATCCTCTGCAGAAGCAACACGCCGTGTTAGAGGGGAATATGGTGAAAGTACATGCAATTTGAGACACATCTGTAGAGGTGGTAAAATATCAGGATGCTCAAATTAATGATGGCTGCATTAGTGGTCAGACACTGATGAATTAATAATGTTTTCTTCAGTCCTGTGAGGGTCTATACGATCCCACTGTGAGAGGCTGTGACATCATTGACTGATCAGTGTCTAATCTCTGACATGTTCACATTTATATGTGTTCTCACCCTGCATGTACACAACCAACAGTGTGTAGCAGATAGTCAGTGGTGTCCAGAACCTGAGGGCCTCTGTCGCAGAGAGGAAGTGCTTATTGATGATTGATACGGCTGCCACCACCGCCACAGAGAAAGTAATGACCATGGCCCTGCACAGCATGGGCAGCAGGCAGCGGCCCGATGTGAGCAGGCCGATGCAGATGCCGCAGTATCGCTGGGAGCTGTGCAGTTTATACAGAGCCGTGACATGGTGCAGCAGGAGTGTGGCCTTCCTCGACAGGAACCAGCTGAGTGCTGCTGCCAGGAGCAGACATAGCCAGCGATGTTCTGCCCCCTCGTGGAGGAAGTACAAACTGCAGCTGAGGGCACAGCCCAGAGAGAACTGGCTTTGAACTAACAGCTGCTGCAGAAATTTCTTGGACTCCTGGGGAATAAAGGAGCATATGAACAGAAGTGATGGATGAATCCAAACAGATGATGGGCTGTTTGTTGTAAGTAGATATCATGAGTCATCATGACAAGATAAATCCCAGACATTAACGAAGCAGTAGAAGCAAATCAGGTGATAAAGTTGAGTATCGGCCGTATTTGGTTCCTTACTGATCCAGCTGTAACCAATCCAGAGACTGCTCGCAGACAGAACTCTAGTGCGACCAGGGAGGCAACACGGGAGCCCACTACAGCCAGGACCAGGGTCACAAAGAAGAACTGGAGCATCCCAGACAGTCCAGTTTTAGTCGTCCTTTGATGACTGGGTGTCTTCTGATGTGACGTACCTTTATCATCTTTATCACTCCAGCTGTGGGTTATGGAGGGAAAAATCAAGTCAGAAACTAGAAGTAAAATATAAAGACTCTGAAATAGGAACGACAAATTCATCTTCATTCACAGTTCTGTGAAAATATAATTTCCTCACCTCTCCTCTTCTACAAATAAGTGCACTCTCATCAGGGAGCAGAGCACAGAGATCCCACATGCACCTACCAGCCCTGCAGGTCACATAACACTGATATAACGAAAAATACGCCCCAGCCACCAAGTGTACAAAGAAACAGCCTGTAGCAAAATGGACGTTAAAGATAATGAAAAGATGAGGAGCTCACCTTGAAGTAAACAGTCCAGTGGATTTGTGTCTAGAGTCAACCAGCCTGGCAGGAAGTAGGAGGTCGGAAGAAACGACGTGATAAAGGAAAACATCGTACTACCTTTGACTCAGAAGAAGACCATTTCATTTAAATGTCACAGGCTTGATGCATGAAGCTCAATCTAAGTCAAACAATCACACACTCGGGAACCATATTCTGTGGTTATTCCATATCAGGTTACAGTAACGTAGACTAGTTCACTCAGTTCAGCTCAGCTCTTCTGTTTATCTCTATTGCCTCAGTGCTGAGCTTTGCTCACGCTGGAGCCTTTTCTGTGTCGTGTACCAAAGGTCATCTGAGTCCTAGTGGAGCAGAGGCCTTCAGCAGCCTGAGTCATGACAAGATAATGGAGGCTATTGAACTATGGGAAATACTTTACACTCTAAAATGATGGTAGGCGTCAGTTGTGCTCTCAAGTTGTCTGCAAGCTACAAGATAAATGTTGCTCTGACAAATACTTCTACATCTCTTGTTTTGCCCACAGTAATATTTCAAGTCAAGTTTTTTTGTAATTAGCATGTGCACACACACACACACACGCACACACACACACACACACACACACACACACGCACACGCACGCACACACACACACACACACACACACACACAGAGACAGAAACACATACACACACACACACACACACACACACACAGAAACACACACACACACACACACACACACACAGAGAAACACATACACACACACACACACACACACACACACACACAGAAACACATACACACACACACACACACACACACACACACACACACACACACACACACACAGAAACACACACACACACACACACACACACACACACACACACACACACACACACAGAAACCCCAGAAAGGTAAGGTGAGAAAGGATAAGGAAAGGTGTAACAGGTGTCAGAGTCAAAGGCTTTGACCCCTGTCCATGAGGGGCAGCAGTGTGCTCATGCCACAGAAAAAAACATTGAAACAACATAGTGATATTTAATTTACCCATAGATTAATGCAGGGAGCAATAAAATCCACAATGCTCAGTATTTTGCTTTGCAGTCTTATCTGCACAGGATGTGTTGAAACTAGAGAGCGGAACAAACCACACGTTGCCCTTTATCACCAAGAAGGAGTCATATAAAGAGGTAAAAGACAAAAGCTGGAGTACAACCAATGAATTTATGACCCCGATGATCTCAATGAACCTTAGTCAAGGTCTCACACCAAGCAGGAGGCAGGACTCAGTCGAGTGTTTAAAGGAGCTGGAAGCAGAGCTTTGTGTGCAGGTTGTTGACTGTTTCAGATTCATACAGGTGAGAACAGCTGGAGTTGAAGTTAAAGTGATCAGATCATTGTTTTTAAGTCTGATTATTGTAGCCATGTTGTCATGTTGGCTAATTAAACACTGATTACTTGATTGGCCTGAGTGTTGTCGAGATGTTGTATCCCACAGACAACTCTCCATCCTCAGTGTGTCTGAGCAGAGTTTATGTGTCCAGGCTGAGCGGCGAAGCAGGGAGTGATTCCAGGCAGCAGACAAACCTCTGAGAGAACAATGACTTCCAACGTGGACTCCAACAGTGCCGGCAGCGTGCAGTATAACCGCTGGAACGAGGACAACATCAACATGAACGTGGAGAGATCAGAGTCGAGGTGAGATGGACTGATGGCAAAGATGAAACGTACAGTTTTCATATTGTTGATAATTGTCTGATATTTATAGAAAGATGAGGTAACACTAATACTGGATTACACTGATAGATGGGTTTGATATTGGTCTTTCATTAAATATCAAATATGGTTTAGTCAGTGTCATCTATCTCTGACAAGGTCACCGTCTATGATGTAATTTCATCCATCTCGTTGCAACCTAATCATCTTTTAATTCTTATTCCTAGCATTTAAATCCTAAATCACCTCGAATCCTGAAATAATGGCAAACTTTGTAAAACCTTTATAATCAAAGCAACCAAATGCTGTTTGACCTGACACTGTCTCTCTCTCTGTTTCATCACAGGCTCTACAACACACTGTGTGTCGGCACCACTGGAATGGCAGTGAAGGTAGCAGGAGCTTTGGCTGCACTGGTGTCCATTTACATCATAGGCTACGTGACAGGATACTACGTCCATCGGTGCTGATGATGGAGCCCTGCTGAGAAAGAAAAGACATCTGAGATTTTTAGTCAAAACTCACCAAAACAGTTTGCTCACTCACTGTGTGTGTGAAGCCTGTTTAATGCTGAAGGAAAATTGAATCAGCTGTATTTTTTTTTAACTCTTAAGAATGCCCCAGACTCTTCTTCATACAGCTTTATTCTTGACCTCAACTCATTGAGTGTCTAAGCAACATATATATTAAACATCCTGGTGTGGTGGTGGTGTGACCAGTAGCAAATAATTTTCCATAAATTTATGAGTTAAATAAGTTTAACTTATGAGTTAAATGAATAATGCACAAATTCAGTTTTCATGTAGATATTACATGTAAAACATGAATTTCTGATGGGATGTTGTTTCTCTCATTAAGCTTGTCATTGTTTTTTATACAGGAAATTGAAACTTATTTAAAGGTTTGTTAAATGTTATTCTAATTAATATCTGTTGCCTTAAAAAACTTAATTGTTGCAACCATCTATAAGTCAAGAGCCAACTGAAAAATAAAGAGAAAAAAATCGAATTGTGTCTTACATTCGCTCTTATTCTGTCGTTTCAACTCCAGGACGACAGACTCACGTAGCACATTCTCATCAGTAGTGGACTATAGGCTCTGTACCACAGGCTGCAGAGTGCTCAATGCAGTTGGATCAGAGTAATGATGTGCTGATAAATTTGATTTAATCAGCTGTTCTTTAATGACTGATTTTACATAATGCACTCATGTCCACATTCTGGCCATGGATTGATGCTTTTTTTGTGCAGAAACTAAATAACGTGAAGCGAGGAAAGGCAGGGAAACATGTTCTGTGTGTGTGTGTGTAAAAAGTAAAAAAACAACAACATCCCATTGGCTGCTGAGGTTAAATTTTAGAATGTGAGAAAGTCTCAACAGCCAAGAAATTAAAATGAGAGATTTCTAGTGTTGGAGATTTAATAGAGATTTTACTACAATTTACTCATTTTTCACACATCAAATCACATCGTTATCAGCAGTAAAAAATAAACTCTGGCACATCATTAACTATAAATATGTCACGGAACAATGGAGGTAAACATAACCAATGTGAAATGAGAAACACAAGGTCTCTTTCATTCCACAGGAACAGACCCAAAACTTTCACACCACACTCCTGACTGACACCACGCACAGAGCTGCTGTGACTCAGTGGGACATGACAATTGGTGAAAAATTATCCTTCAAACAGACCTAACGTTACTTAACCTCTAGGGAACTTTTCCCTACAAACAGAGTAAATATTTTCACAGTGAAGATACAACACAACTAAACTGGTATGTACAAGCAGATATTTGAGTTCATATCTGGTATTTATACAACTATTCATTTTAAACATCATTTTACACTGAAGATCTGCACTGGAAACAAACACAAGACATGACAATGAAACAACCATATTCATGCATAGTTGTATGCCATGCGATGGAATCACTGGCAGACAGCAAACAGCCAATGAACTGGTTCCAGTGCAGCACCTGTTTGGAGCAGGACGACTGCATGGTCGCTGGTATTGCTTTCAGATTTTAAAGTACTGCTCATCCAAACTACTTCACACTTATCAAAATATTAATATTTGAACTCAAAAAAGCTGATGGGTTGTTTTGTATAATCAGTGCTATTGAGAGAGAGGATTAACCCTGACCCACTCTCTAACATGGTTCTGGCTAAAACATGGTCACAGAATGTCTTTTACAATCCCCCAAAACTCATGTTTCTTTCAGACTGTTGCAGCTCTAATATACTTTGCTCATGGTTCAACGTCGTGCCGGGTTGACTGACGCAGCAGTAACACGTGTTTCTTTCTGCAGAGATCTATGTTTTCTGGGCTCTCTCTTCCACGTACAGCTGCATCTGTTAGACAGAACAATCAGAAATCAGAAAGAGCAAGTGGGGGAATTTGAACAAGACAATTCAAGAATACTTAAATACAGAGTTTAACATCAGCTTGAATTTGGTGTCTATATTTTTGTCTTTTTTCGTGAGATGCTTCTTCTCACTTTTACTATGTCAGATGTCATGGTCTTCAGTGGGATGAGTCTAGGCTCCTGCATGTGGACCTCCTGCTCGTCAGCAACTATCCACGGGAAATCCTGAGGAGGGAAATGAACAAATAGACACAACAATTGCATAAAATTATTCAGTGTTTATACATATTATTAGAGCTGATTGCTGTACAACTGAGAAACAAACAGGCTGCAGTGTTTTCAAACCTCACCTTGATGACCTGAACCTTCTCCATGTTGCGTGTAGCAGCATCTCTGGTATGTACTAGAACTGTAAATGAACACCCTGTGACAAAGAAACAACAGGTCACAAATAAGTCTGTAATTTGTGTCTATTCACATGTGAATATCATTTATTGTCATATCATCTCCTTAACAATAGTCATCACAAGCTTCATTCACTCAATTTATTCAGTCAATTAATTTTTCTGGACACTGGAATCAGAAAAAAATGAATTTAATTTCTTTAGGTAATAATCAGTGACGTTACCTGGTGGGTTATTATTTAAAACAGCATCACACACGCTGATCTTCAGGATGAACGCCCTCAGCAGCTGCTCCACATGCGACAGCAATGTGTCTGAGCTGTAACAACAAACCCAGAGGCGGTTAGTGACCATGATCACCCTGAAGATGTATTACAAAATAAGCATCTTGTTTATACTCGTTATTGATTTTAAAAAGAAGGGGAAAGAAACCTGATGGACAACAGCGTAGGTTGGGAAATCTCAAACACAAATCTCTCTACTGGATGATGCTCTTTGTCCATGATGACCACTACCACCTTCTCTGCATCATTCTGGCAGGGGAATGGAGGACTTCATCAGTGAATACTCGTAGATGAGAAATGACAAGTGCTTCTCAACTTAACCTCAGCGTCAGGCCATGTCTTACCTTCTCAATGAGTGGCTTTACACAATGAAGTGTATCTTGGATATACTGATTCAGCTCTGGGTGACACGACATCTGGAAATAAACACAAGACCAATATAACATATACAAACAGGAAAGCCTAAATATTATGAGCATATAGTAATTACACATATAGTCACCTGTACCTGCACAGGTACATTGTATTTCTTTCTCTTCTGAAATATTCCAGAGGGATAAACTTCACGGACATACAGGATGAGATGAATAGCGACCTCTAGGAACTCACACAGGATGTCAGCAACCACTGGAGAAGAGAAATCAACTGGATAATAACATCTCTCATGTGTTTCATTTGTTCTAGTGTTATGACAATTTAGTGTTGCTGTATCAACCCACATAGCAACAAAGGGAGACACCGAGCAAGGGAGAATTCAGAGAAAATAAACCGCGTTTTTATTTGACGATTCGTCGAACATACCTGCATATACTCATGATTCAGCATATGTGTGTTAATGAGTTATCTAATGACAGGAAAGGGCAAATTGCCAAATATATGAACTAGATTTGTTCGTGATATTCGTCATGACAGTGGATGCTCCACTGGTTGGTTTAGTTGTCTCACCTTGTCCAAAATTGAGGTCTTGCCTTGTTAGAGTTGTCATATTTTCGTTCCTGAAAAAACTGTCTAATGAAACAAACGGCTAATTTACGAGCTAGCTAACGTTAGCGGTCTGTCAGGTTTTCATTATCCACTGTTTTCATTTGTTAAATATCTTTATTTGTCACTGCCTGGATTTACGATGTCAGCAATAAGAGGAGAGGAGTAAATGTCCGTTTATGAAAAATACGCAGAAGCAGGTTAGAAAAGAAACATAAACAAGTTCACGACGCGGCTTTTCCTCTAAAGCCTGTTCAGCGTTTCATCGCGCGTTACGGTGACGTCACTGTTTGTTTACAAGCTGCTTCCCGGCCACTGCTGATGACGTCACTCAACATACCTTGGTATTTTTGTGATTTTGTAGGTTGTTTGAAGATGTTAAAACTAAGCTAACTAAGTAGGAGGTGTCATTTCTCCTTTCTAGAAAACATGATATGAACTTTATGGCAAGAACACCTATTTTTTTTATATGTTTTCAGCTTTATTTGTTCAACAGAGCTAAAAAGTGACACTTCCGGTCTGTCCCAATCAAAAACAAGTTAACTGTTCTTGCTCAACAACGGTCCTAAACCACATCCAGAGCTGCTGACCTGTGCTGATAACAAAGCACGAGCACTTCCAGACTGTGAGTTTTGTTTTTTTCAGGACATTTGGTCCCGCCTCGGTGGAGCGGGGGGTGGTGTCTCTGAGTCGGCAGCCGCCCACCTCCTCCTCCCAATGCTGCTGCTGCTGAGCCGACCGGAGGTATCGCTGTCGCTGTCATTGGTTGATACTGCAGGAAAACTGAGATAAAGTTCACATCTGGGGATAATCTTACAATGAGGTGACTTGAAAAATTAGTAGGTAGACGCTTCTGTTTTAACTTTTCTTTGCACGACTTAATGCTAATAACACAGCGGATGAAAACCTGGCTGGCTTCATGTGTGACGCTTTTAAACGTTGTTTTATGCTAGCAGTAGACAAGCTAACGTTAAACACTAAAGATAAAGTCAAATGGAGAGTTGTGGAAAGTGCTCAGAAAAAGAAATGCTGTTCTTTAGCCCATCACACAAGAGGCTTTTTAACATTGTAAGAAGAGTACTTATGAGAAAAAGACATTGAGTTTTACATTTAATTGAGGATTTTTCCATCACCTTGCACCTTTGTTTGATGTAGGTCTGAACAGACATTAACGTTGAACATACATGTCAGTCACATATTAACTGTCCTTGTCTGTCAGTTCTCTTTACAACAGCTATAAATCTGTATCCTCAGCTATTATCTTTATAACGGGTCAAACACTGGTTTTCTCTGCAGGTGTTGCAATTGCCATGCCTTTTTTGGAATTCTTAGCTGGGAGTATTTCAGGTAAAAAACAAACTAAAACAAAATCTTTTTTGATATCAGTGACTATAGCATTTGTCTGTATTACACATGGAGAACTAACACATGTGTTGGTTGTTGCAGGTGCCATGGGACTGGCAGTTGGACATCCACTGGACACCGTGAAGGTTGCATGACACTGAAAGCCATAAACATGAGTAAATACATTGAAGTCCCTTTTCTGACACCTCGCGTTTTGTTTGAAGGTGCGACTGCAGGCCCAGTCTGGCTACAAGGGGATACTCCACTGTGTGGCTAAAACATACTCTAATGAAGGAGTAGGTGTCTTAAATTGTTCACTGCATGAATAGCACCGGTCTACACTACACATGATGCATGCTTATTTATCTGTTGATTTTTTTCTATCAGCTCCATGGATTCTTCAAGGGCATGGCATTTCCAGTGGTCACCACAGGCCTGGTCAACTCTGTCGTCTTTGGCTCTTACAGTAATGCCTTAGATTACCTCACTCAGTCTCAGCGCAGTGGCCACAATCAAGACAAAGCGGCCTCCAGTGCGCAGGTCTTCACCGCTGGCTGCTTCTCAGGCCTGATGCAGGTAAGCACACCTGGCTGGCTTCATCCAAAACACCTTGCAAAACTATAGGTTACTGGCATGATGCATGTTAGGGCTTCATCACAGAACCACAAGTGCTATGAAACCGACCATTCTCAGAGTGTGAAAACTTTGATGGAACATGTGTTCCTTTGTTGAAAAGGACCAACTGTGAGGAGAATTCAGATTTTGTGGCAAAATAAGACTTAAAAGTGCTCAGTGCTGCTGCCTAGAGGTTGCAATGCTCATTACATCCCAGAAAACAAAAGACTTAGACAGGGATTGAAAATGTGTTTGACCTGAGAGAAACCAAGGGTTCATCCAAAAAAACAAAAGAGTAGCAATCAGATGTGTACAGAACATTTGCTGGCAGTAGAAATAAATGTAGAATATGATCAGGCTTATTTTTAAGGTGGTATGATTTTGAAAGCTTTAGGCCATAATTAAACTGATCAAACAAAAAGATTATCACTAAAAATCCTCATGACTTGAAACCAGTGGGCATAAAATGGGTGGACTGACCCTTTGACTTGATCTGCTTTCAGGTGTTAGTCTGTGCACCCATCGACCTGGTGAAGGTGCGTCTGCAGGGTCAAACAACTGCTGCCCGATACCGTGGACCCGTTCAGTGTGTTGCTGTCATCCTGAGGGAGGAGGGGCCCCGGGGTCTGTTCAGAGGAGGGCTGGCCCTCGCCCTGAGGGACATACCCTGCTATGGACTGTACTTCTTGCCTTACGAGGTCACTCGAAAGGCTCTGACTGAGGCCGGCCAACAGCCAGGTCAGTTTCAGAGGGAGCAGCGTAAAGAGCAAATATGTAATCAGGGTAGTGCATGAAATATGGAAGGTCATTTCTGCCAGGAAAAATAATGTTAGAAATAATACAATAATATCAAAAATATTCATGGTGAATCAAAATGATGATGCAGTCATCATTCCTGCAGTCGGCACGCCAACTGCACGCTGTGTGTGAGAAAACTGCACATTTTAGAGAGGCCTTTTATTGAGGCCAGCCTAAGTTACACCTGTGAACTAATCATGCTGTCTAATCAGCATCTTGATATGCCACACCTGTGAGGCGGAGGGATTATCTCAGCAACGAGAAGTGCTCACAAACACAGATTCAGACAGAGTTATGTGAGAGGAATAGGCCTTTTGTGTACAAAGAAAATGTAGTAGATCTTTGAGTTCAGATCATGAAAAATGGGAGCAAAAACAAAAGTGTTGCGTTTATAATTTTGTTCAGTGTATTAAGTCAAAATGATGATGTATTAAGTCAGGACTTGGAGTCAGTATCTCATATTGATTTAGTATCATAGTATTATCATACTTTGACTTACTAGCTCAAGACCTACTATGAGATTTGTCTTTATGGCCATATTAAAGATGCCAAACAGATAAAAAGCAACAGATGTAACATGAATGAATGATGGACAGAGCTTTTACTAACTGCTGGCCAACACAAACTTTGGATTTAGATTTCATGTAGTTTTCTTTTAATCCATGTCCTTTTATGGTCCAAGCATGACTTCAGGTATTTACATTCTGCACCACATTTTTCTGCCCTCAGGTACATTTGCAATATTGATGGCAGGTGGTGTGGCAGGTGTGGTGACCTGGGCCTTTGCCACACCTATGGACGTGGTGAAAGCCCGGCTCCAGATGTCGGGGGCTGGTGGCCGGCAGTACAACGGGGTCCTCCACTGCATGAGAGTGAGCGTCAGAGAGGAGGGGGTGAGGGTCTTTTTCAAAGGCCTCCTCCTCAACAGCCTGAGGGCCTTTCCTGTCAACGCCGTCACCTTCCTCAGCTACGAGAGCCTGATGAGGCTCTTCCTCCCGCAGGCCAGATGACCTCACTCTGATAGTGAACACATACATTCCTTATCTTGCACAACTGAGTTCTTCCCATGATGCTGAGATTTTACTATACATACACATTTAATGTAGGTTGGATGTTTTCAGGGCTGTTTACTATTATTAGTTGAAACAGCTCCAGTTTTAAATGTTTTTTTTTTTAACATGGAAAAGGTCAACTCTCACCTAGTGTCAACAACCTTAATGTTCAAATTCAGCTCCAGTTGAGTCTGTGACCACTTTGATGCTGCTCATGTTTACTAGACCTTACACACACTATACCTGATAAAATGTGAATATAAACTAATAATAATAAAATCTTGTCTTTGCACACACAGTAGACACATGGTTTTTATGTCACAGCTTTTTACTCAACTGCACATACAGTGAAAGCGATTTCCTGTTCAATAAACAATACCAAGAATACAGATTTCAATGTTGATGACTGGTCCATTGAGTCTTTCATATAAACACTGTGTGTATACAAATAGGTGGGACATTACTTTGCATAACCTTTGAGTGAAGATGAGACTCAATTCAACTCTTAATCATCAGTCTGTGTGTGGAGCCTCTTGTTTCATCCGTGTAGTGTTTGATGGAGTTATTGCATGTGTCAGACTTCCCTCCAGTTTTCTGTCCTGTTCTTAGGTCGGACCAGCAGATTGACTTGTTTTCAGTTCTGTCTCCTTTTGACTTGAAGACTCTCTCTGTTCGGACAGCTGTGTGAAGTAGTTCCAGTGGGAGGCTTCTGATTGTCCATCTACAACTACTCCTGAACGTCAGAGTGGACTCTGAGTTAAAGCAGCTGTAATCAGCATCAACAGCTGATTACATGACTGTGTGTAATGTGCCAAAGGTCACACATAGTGACCTACCTACCTGACTGTAGTTCTCCTCAGCTCTCTGGAGCTTTTCAGCATCTTTCAGCTCATTTTGTGCTTATACAGTCTGCTGCCATGCTGACTGCTCTGATCAGTGTTGTGTCGCGCCAGAACCCAACAAGACAGAGGAAGTGAGCATTGTGAGTGTTAGTAGGGACTCAACAGAGATAGAATTTAATATTGAACTTTCACCTGGTGGACAGATGAATCTTATTTCAGCTCTATGATTGTTAATACATCAGCCATATAAACTTTTTCAATTCAATTCAATTTTATTTGTATAGCACTTTACATACAGAGCAGGTCAAGAGACCCAACAACATATAGAGACCCAACAGCTTCCCATCATGAGCAAGCATTTGATGCGACAGTGGCGAGGAAAAACTTCCTTTTAACAGGCAGAAACCTCAGACAGAACCAGGCTCAGTGATGGGCAGCCATCTGCCACGACTGGTTGGGATGAGAGAGAGAGAGAGAGAGGAGAGAAGAGTACAAAACTAGGAGAGAGGGAAGAAGTTGGATTAGTACAATGCATTGATGGGTTATGAATGGATGCAGGTGGAGGAGAGAGAGAGGAGAGTGAACTTCAGTAAATCGTGGGCAGCAGAACTAAGGGATGGCTCAGGGCTCACCTGGACCAACCCTAACTATAAGCTTTGTCAAAGAGGAAGGTTTTAAGCCTCCTCTTAAATGTGCAAATGGTGCCTGCATCCCGAACCCAGACTGGGATCTGATTCCACAGGAGAGGAGCTTGATAACTGAAGGCTCTGGCTCCAAATCTGTTTTTGGAGATTCTGGGAACCAATAGAAATCCTGCATTCTGGGAGCGTAGTGCTCTGTTGGGGAAATAGGGTTCAATGAGCTCTTGAAGATATGATGGAGCTTGACCATTAAGAGCATTATAGGTTAGCAAAAGGATTTTAAATTCAATTCTTGATTTGACAGGGAGCCAGTACAAAGAAGCCAAAATGGGTGAGATATGATCTCTTTTCCTTGTTCTTGTCAGAACACGTGCAGCAGCATTCTGGATCAACTGGAGAGTCTTTAACGACTTATTGGGGCAGCCTGCTAAAAGAGAATTGCAGTAGTCCAGCCTAGAAGTTACAAATGCATTAACTAGTTTTTCTGCATCTTTTTGAGACAGGACAGAATTTTTAAGGTGATAAGAAGGATATTTCCAGAATGAAGTTCTAATCAGGATGCTAGTGTGTGTTAATGCAACAAAACATCACTGCACATACAAGAGACACAATGTGCCGAAGAGAAAATACTTTTATTTTCTGCAGCGTCCATCAAACATTACATCCTCACTAGAGTCACATTAAGGAATATCTTTACATCTTTAATTTGCACATTCCCAGGCGTACAGTCCGTCTCTCCTCCCCCAACACTTTCCACTTTTGAACCTTTAATGATATGATGTGATATACACAGAAGAACTCTGCATGTTTAAACCTGCCTCTTGAAGCACCTTTCAAAAAAACTCAGAATGGAAGATTAAAGTTATATTTGTAGGGAATCAAAATTAAATGTAAGCCCTCACCAGCCCTCAAAGAAATCTTAAAAAAAAAAACACATGCAGAAAATGAACATGTTTATAATGTATGTATGTAAAAAAAAAAAAGTTCAAGTCAGTTCATTCAAAACAGATGTCTAAGTGTGAGCAAAGAAAAAAACTGCTTCTTGAGGCACAAAGCATTACTGAAATGCTTCCAAGAAAATAAAACCACTTAGGCTTCAGACAATGATTAACACTCATTAGTCCTATCAGACACCTGATGGACTTTGTTGGTCACTGACCTCAGAACAACTGGGAAAGAAGAAGCAGTACAGTGAGAGTAAGATTCATATGTATGTTAGATTATTGGCACCATGCAGGTGTTTTTGGCAAAATGTCATGATGGAAAGGCATCTGTGGAAGAAATTCCCCTTTACCACAGGAGCTGAAATAACACTCGAACAGAACTTGGACACAGGATGGGCCACACAGATTTAGACCAGTGGCATTGGTTTAACATTGAATCCTACTTGTATAAATAACGGGTTGGATGTGGCATGAAGCTTTTTTTGTTTAAAGGAAAACTTTAGGGACTGCGGTTTGTTACAAGTTGGGTTTTACTTCTGTCGTTCATGTTAATACCATTTTCACCTGAGATGTTGGAGCACGGCGAGGCAAGAAACACAAGCAGACAGACAATCAGACAGCTTGTAAACTGTTGTGCCACATACAGTAATTACCACTTTGTTTGGAGGTGCCACCAACAATCCCTCATTCCACAAGGACGAAAGTCACAGTGGCACCAGATCGTCGGATGCATGTTTATAACAGACATTATTTATCTATTTTCACTAACTTAGGGGCGTGTCTAAAACCTGTGTGATCGTCTGACTGTTGGACAGAACTGGTAATAAAACCCATTGTAACAAACCGCAGTCCCTAAAGATTATGATTATGTAATATACAGCAGCTCATCGAGCCATTCATTCTCTAAGGCCCTTTTTTGTTCAGGGTTGATATCCCAGCATGCAGTTAGTTTACAAAGAAAAACAAGAGGATGCAGGTACATAAGCCCCTACAGACACACGCAACAGTTCAAGACAGACGACAAGCATTCCTAGAATGCAGTATGTGGCTTTCAAATGTTCCACACATCGTTTAAAAAACATGTCAAACGGCCAGTCTAAGCTTTGGCTGGATGAGCCTCCAAAAGGCCTCCCATCTCAGGCACCGCTGCCCGATTTGCATCTTATATCCAGATGCATTCAAGATAAATTTGACATTGTATGATACAGTGTAGGTTACACCATCACAAAGTTAAAATCTTACAGCTTCAATGCTTTACAGATATTCACAATAACATACATTCAGCAGCTGCTGTACCACAGATGAGAGAGAAACCAGCACACTGGAATGTAAATGTAAGACAAAAAGCTTACAGAAGTCACTTCCTTCAGAAAGATGAAGGACACCCTGAGCTTCTCCTTTTACTGACCAATGTTAGATAAAGCAAAGGAACAAGGATGATTAAAGTGTAAGTATGGAATCTGCTTTGGGAACAAGAAATAAACAAGAAGAAAAAAAAACAAGAGTCACACAGACACTGACCTTCACTAAGCCAGTTTCAGCTTTCAGACATGATGGTGACATGAGATGGAAATCAAAAACATAGGTGGGTCCTCTTTAAATGGAATGTGTGCATGGTGAAGAACAAACAAACGTCAAGTCCTCCCGTCTCGTCAGCCACAGGTTAGCAAACAGTTCTTTTAATACCTTGATCCCGTTTCAGGCAGCATCACTGTCTCCAGTGCCGAGTCCTCAGTGAGACTGAGCACCTTGGAAGTCTTGGTTCTGCAGTAGTGTTTTGTGGTTCTGGTCAGCAGCCATGGCCTGTAAGGTTTCCCTCTGGATCTGCCTGGCCTTGTTGTACAAGAAGACCCCGATGAACACGAGGACGGTGCCGGCGGCGCTGAGGATGGTGATGTGGTTACTGAACACGATGACGCTCAGCCAAACCGACAGGGCGTGTTTGACCGTACTGGCAACACTGAGGAGAGACGAGGGTTGTCACAGTTGGCATTAACATCATATTAATACAACTCATGGCCTCGGGGAGAACACTGTGAGACACATGGTTAAGATCACTCACTCCAATTTGAGACTGGTTACTGTTAACTGCTTTCACATACAGTAGCAACAGAGCTCATGTAGAAGGACTGTTGGTACCAGATGTGGTGCTTCCAGCCAAGCGGCAACCTCCGGCGCTGAAAAATGAAGCCAATGCGGAAGTGCAAAAAAGCTGCAGTTCCTCGAATAACCACTAGAGCAGGCTGCAGAAGGGAGTCAATTACATTTGAGCCCCATGTTAAAATGTCCGATTTTACGACAGAAAAAAACATATTTACAGCCTGGTTCAAAACATGGCTCTAGTCTCATAAGCTGTTTTTCTACTCCATGACAACTCTGGGGGGGGCGAATTTTTTTATAAGGCGTTCGTTTAAAATATACAGCATACATCATTATGCACAATTCATAGCTGTCAATCTAAGTGGCGCCACTTTGATTGACA
>JBBMOC010000066.1:556045-714091 GCA_037975185.1 Centropyge bicolor | reverse complement strand
ATATACAGCATACATCATTATGCACAATTCATAGCTGTCAATCTAAGTGGCGCCACTTTGATTGACAACTAGCCACTGACGGTCTAAAGGGCGTCACCCCGGCTAATTCTAGTCACTGAGTTTGGGAAAGAGATCGTCGTGGGGTTAGCCGGCTAGCAACGATATTTAGCATTTAACCTAGCTGGTTAGCCGTAGCTAGTTTGATTATTTCGAATAAAGCGGCTTTTTTCAGCCAATAGCGTTCATTCGACCCGCCTCAGCTCCGCCCTCGCTCCACCTCTTTGTCCATATTTGGAGTAACCGGAGGTAGGCTACCAAGATGGCTACGCACGACGATTTGCTTCATTTTTGCTCTTCAGAAACCTATGGGTGACGTCACGGACACTACGTCCATATTTTATACAGTCTATGCTTCCAACATGTCAGAAGCAGCAGTAGATTTCAGTTTAAAGACCTGAACATTTTCCATAACACAATGCTGCACTGATTTAGTGTTGCACATGATATAAAGGGGTTTTGTGGCTGTGTCCTACCTGAATGTAACAGGGGAAATCCGGCCCATGAGAGCATAGGCAGTGACACTCTGCAGGTGGAACAAGGCCCCGTCAAAAAGCAGCAACAGGATAATGTCTTGACTGAAGATGAAGCTCCGCCCACTCTTCCCGATCACTGGGATGTCCTGGAAACACGGAGGGCAAGTACAATCTTGATCAACATCCAACAACCTCGACCTTCAGTCCTGCCACAGACTGTGTGTGAATTAATACACTATCAGTCCCTGCCAGTTCTATTATGTAAGCGTTCCTATTATATTGTCCAACATCTGACAGCAACTGGTAGAACAACTACAACAATAACTAGCTTCTTAGTTAAGAAAATGAACTCCATAAATAACTACAGACTTTAGGTACATAATAATAATAATAACTAGCAACGACTCATTCCAATAATAACTGTAGCCTTTGTGTGTTGACCTACCAAAAGGAACACCCAGGTGGGTATGAGCATGATGACTGCTGCTGCACTGGTATAAAACTGCAGTTCAGGAGGGCTGGAAAAAGTCAACAGGTTTTATGTCAAGTGTTTGACTGCATCAAGTGATGTAATCTCACAGTCATAAACAAGAGGGTTCACGGTGGTTTTACCTGAACCTGTACGTGTCTCCACTGAGCAGCTTTTTGGAGAATACGTTCTGCAAGCTGAGATCAGAGACAAAGGGTGAAACAAAGCGTCACACTGCTGTGGGGAAATGTCTGTGCTGAGTGCTGCAGTACCAGTCCATGATGTTGGTGGAGAGAGCGGCGGAGAAGCCGAGCATATTGAAGCTGATCTCTGTGGCCGTGCACAGGGCCAAGCCGGCCATGACAGGGAACAGGGACAGGTTCACCCACAGCCCTGCAGGTTACACAACGGACAGTACGTGCAATGGAATGAGTCACCACATTATGTTGGCCGTCCGACTGGTACGACCACATTAATACAAAGATTGGACTGATACAGGAATTGTGAGATGTGATTTGCCACAGGGACTAAAGCTCTCCCTTGTTCTGCTCTGTCATCATGTGAACTCAGTCGATCTGCTTTGTGAGATTTGCTGTTTTATATGTTATCAAAAACATTAAACAGGTGTCAGTTACATCTGACAGACATAGATCAGAGGGTCTTCTACCTGTGTACTCCCCGAGGATCAGCCTGGACATGATGACAGTGAAGATGGGTGCTGAGCTCTTTACTGTCTCTGCAAAAGACACTGCCACATTCTTCAGGCTCACCAAGCCCAGAACCACTGTTGTGAACCTGATGAATGGAGACAAATGTGACGTAGATACTGAGCGTTTAGAAAAACAAGAGAACAATATCGAGCTGCAGTATTTAAATTATTAAGTCTGTACTATATTCCCTCTGGTCACTCCTTAATGTTCTTTATAGTTCCTATGTTACTCCTTCTTTTTGTTGTTGTTGTTTTTGTATTTTTGTTTTCTTTTTTTTCCTGATGGGAAAACGTTTCTCAAAAAGAGAACAATGATATTATTGAACATATGTTGACACAAGTGAATTGTACCCATCATTGAAAATTGCTAAAACTGATAAATAAAGAATTAAAAAAAAAAGCAAAAAAAAAGTCTGTACTATATTCCTGAAAGCTAGATTGGGTTGCAGAAAAGCATGACATCTATTTTAGTTTGTAAAACTCTCAGCAGTTGTTACACATGTGTATATAAACAGAAACGTGTGTTTAACCAAAATTATTTGCAAGCACCCATGCAGTACAGGGAGAGAGGGGGATCACCTCATGAGTCCCACAAACAGCATGATCATGATGAAGTTTGGGGGGTATTCGGTCCTGGACTTGTGCTGGTACAGGCAGCAGGGCACAAACATCTTCAGGCAGC
This sequence comes from Centropyge bicolor, assembly GCA_037975185.1. Taxonomy (NCBI): domain Eukaryota; kingdom Metazoa; phylum Chordata; class Actinopteri; family Pomacanthidae; genus Centropyge; species Centropyge bicolor. The sequence goes on along the minus strand of JBBMOC010000066.1, from coordinate 711,698 downwards.
CTATGACAGTGGTGGAGAGCATCTGAACGGCACCTGGGGAGCACAGGGAAGACAGCAAGATAAAGCTCCGGCTGCACACACCTGCAACATGAATATCAAAGAAACTTTTATCAACTCCTTGAGCTGTAACTTTAACCTAATATTTATCTTTGCCTTGTTTTTTCACAGCTAGACCACTTAAGGCTGATGCTTAACAAGTTTATCAAGTTATTTAAAAGTACAATTTCTGCTTTAGGCTTTTGAGGACGCTTTCACACCTGCTTCGTTTGGTCTGGACTTTCAGACTATTCAGTTTGATCTGAACCGAAATGACAGGATCTCGGTCTGGACAACAAACAACTGAACCTCGCTCAGATCAAAACATGTGGATCAATTTGAACCATGGTTTGGTTCCTTTCTAGTGTGAAAACATTTTTTGGGTGGTTCAGACTTTGCACCAATTACAGGAGGTTTTGGCATGCCAAGCTGGAAGAAGGAAGAATGGCACAATAAACCGGTTTCACGGAGAAAAAAAAACAAGAGGCGAGTTCACAAAGAATGGAATGCAGCACCTGAGAGCACCTTGAAATGTGCTGAGTGTGATACCAAAAATATATTCTGCTAATAACATTACCGTGAACACATGGCCATAAGGTTTTGTGGCTGAATGAAACTGCCCTTGTTTGGCATCTGATTGCAATTATCCATGTGACAAATTAGAATGAATGAGTGACAGACAGGAGACTCCCTGACTGAATGTAAGCTTAGCTTCATTTCAGGAGTGACAATTATTTTAAGAAAAGTGTTTGGCGATTAGACCCCCCCTAAAGATGTTAAGAATTTTACTCTGTTTGTGGCAATTAGAGTAGGTGTAAGTGGGCTTTTTTGTAGTTCTCCAACACTTCAGAAGTATATTATTCCATCTCTTTACCCAACATGCTGGGCTCCCCCTCCAGCAGCGACAGGATGTACTTGTTGAGGAAGAGGGTGCAGAAGCTGAAGAAGTACCAGAGGCCCAGGTAGATCATGGAGCGCCAGTTCCACACCCCTGACTCTGCCTCAATCACCGTCGTCTCCGTGACGGTGATCTTCAGCACCTGCTCCCCCGGCAGGCTCTCGCTGCGGGCCAGAACCACTCTCTCCTGGCGGGTGCGGAACGGTGACAGGAAGCGCCACAGCGAGTGCCTGGTGGCCTGCCTGCCGCCTGGCATCGCTCCTGCTGCCTGAGGGCCCCCAGGGGCCCGACAGGTGGGTGATGAGAGGGAGGTGAGGGGTTAAAGGACAGTTTTGAATGTCAGTCCATCTTCTGATTAGTCCAGCAATGAATCAGTCCCTCAGTTTTACAGTAAATGATATGAATGCTTGAGGTCCTGGTGTCCCCTGTCCTGCAGAGAGAGAGAGAAAATCATCCTCTGTCAGGTGAGACACAAAGCGAGCAGAAAGACAAATGTGATCTCTGATAGTGTGCTCTGGTATTTAATCGCCCACTTGTTACAGCTTTTCAATATTACATAAAGTGTCTTTGACTCATGCTAGTCTCATATTTTACTCATTAATCCGCATTTCACATTCACACTCAGGATTGATTGTACTTAATAACAGGTGAACCACACCTAAAGGTAAATCTGTGCTGACATGCAACGTTACCTATAAAGATACAGACAACATGTGAAGTTTGGAGTAGCTTCTTCCTGATACAGCAGCAGGTGAGAGGGTTACCTGCAGACTCATAATGTAAAGAAGACGAACTCTTACCTCTGTTTGAATCTGGATGTTGGGCTTAAGGCAGGAAAATACCGTGAAATCAGCCGGTCAACGACACGGTGTTATAAAAACAGGAAGTTGAACATTGACGTTAGCTAGCCTCTGTTTAGCTAGCCGCTCTGTAAAGAGGTGGAGGCTAACAAACTAACCGAGCTGTCAGCCATGTTCTACAACATGAGGCGGTCATACATGACACGAACACGTACCTGTCTGTCTGAGTGACCCACATCTGTGCACCTGACTTCAAGAGGTGGCTGCTAACAACAATCAAGTCAAACCCACCCGACACTACAACCCAACACAAGTAGAGCCCTTCATATTAAAAGCTCTGATCGCGACACAGAGTTAGTATTAATACGTTGAACACATTTCAGAGGGAGTTAAAATTCATTTTATCATAATTATTGCCATGAAAGCGTTTAGGAATATATGTTTCATGAGTAAAATTAGATAATAACTACTAGTTTTCGCAAGAATAAAAAAACTGTGCTTTTATTTTGCATATTAAAATTACCATATTTCCGGTAAAACTCAATTCAACTTGACGTAGCTGCCACGAGACAAAACATGGTGCCTTCAAGACAAATGAGGGACTATTTTTTTGTGTTAACTAAAAAAAATAAATAAATGCAAATTTTGTTTAGATTTTAAATCGGAGTGCCATTCTGAAAAAATATTAATAAAATGAAATTCACTATTTAGTTACTTTTACTTTTCATATTTTTTTATTTATGTATTTATTTATTATCCCTCTTTGCATTTTCCCCCATTTATTTATTCATGTACTTGATTTTACATTTCTATATGCATATTTGCTTCATTATGCTAATGAAATGGACATTCTTTTGCCAGACTGTTCCAGAAATTACCGTCGCAAAAAAATAGGATACAACAATAGAGCATCTGATAAATAAATGAAATGTGAAATAGAGAACACATTTGTATTACAACAGAACTAATAGCACTCTAACATTTTTGATGTCACCTTTCAAAATAGTGTAATCAAAAGAGACACAATATTATTAAGGATAGTGGACTATTTATCGCAGGAATGTTAAAATTTATTAAATGGTATTATTTTACGACTTCAATATAGATATCGTTAGCATTAGTCCTAACATAATTATTTTACAATACCAGTATTGGATATTGACAGCAGTGTGCTAACAAGCGACTAATTTTGCTTCATTAACGTACAAAACTAATATCATTTTTTTTAGGGGCGCAAGTTACAATTATTTAACCGCAACCTCTCCTGCGTCCACCAGGGGGCAGCAGCGCTCTGGCGCAGCCGAACCAAAGAGGAAGACGAAGAACTCAGCAGCCGAAGAAGAAGTCCCGGTACAACCTATGGCTACAACAAACAGGCTCTTGTCCCTGTTTATGTGTTGAATGTGAAACTGAAGTTGTGTCGGCTGGAGGCGGACAGACAGCAAAATGTAAAGCCGGGTCCTTCAGTCTTGTCCGCAAAGAAATGGACGAGATAAGGTCAGTGGGAAAGTTTGTCGACTGAGTTATTAGAGTTTATGTTTGGTGCGTCATGAGGAAATTACATCTTCACTTTACACTTCTTTAATAACATTATGTCAAACAACAGGTTGTTTGACTGAAATGTAAACTATCAGAGTGTCTTTATCTCAGAGTCTGTATGTTCAGTCTGTGTTTATATTCAGTCAGTCCGTGACTCATCTGTTGCCTGTCTTCCGAAAGAAGACTACTACTTCTCAAAAGAGTAGTGCATGAAAGACAAGAATCTCATAGAACTCGAAGCCTTTTTAGGAAGACAAACAAGAATCAAAGGACTTCCCTGGCAACGAAAGCTGTGACACTTGCCAGAGGGGATGTGGACACCCAAACTGTTGCTCAAGGCCCTTTCCCTTTTTTGTAATTTTGAAAATGAAAGGATGGAAATATGAAAGTAATCTTGCTTAAAAAAAATAAAGAAATGTATCATCTTTACGTTTATACATTTTGGAAATCAGATCATTATTTACCCACTTAACTCTTCACTGAGACAGAAATTTTGACCAAGGGTGCCCAAACATTTGAATGCTACTGTAAATATCGACCATTTCATTCATTCATCTATTTACTTTTCTAATATTTTCACAAATACTTATTATTGTAACCATGTCCAAAAAGCACTAATACAAAATTTACTAGAAGTATTAAAAATTGTCAGGTGACTGTCAGGTTCTCAATTTTCCCAGCGCTCCAGCTCACCATGCACTACAGTCAGCGATGGGTCTGTTCATGGGAAAACTGAGTGTTGTGTACATTTGCAGTCTCTCTGTCCTGGATTCACGATTCTACTGACTAAGCTTTTGATGTTGTGGCCCCCAGGCTCAGTAGGGCCCTCCTACATCTGTCAATCAGCAGTTAAAACAGTGGCTGAACTCATTCTTGTGCAGACACAACAGTTCATGGTTTGTGTGTTGTGCCAGTTTGTTAAGTGTCTCATTCTCTCATTGTTTTGACCTGTGACACTAGAAACCTGCTACAGAGGCTTAGTTATTTAATTATATTAAAGTCCATTTTATTCTGCCTTCAAACATCTTGCCTGTGATAACACACTGTTTTAAAGCACATGCTAATTTCTTATTGTTTATTATATGTCCTCTCCCTCATTTCCATCTGCCTTTTTTTCAGAGGACATGTGTGAATTATACAACGAATGACAGCTGTCATGCCTTACAGTGACATTTAATACAACAGAGCCGTTCCACTGTTGCTGCCTGTGTGTTGTTCTGTACTTCCAGTTTGCTCCATTTATACATTTTATACACATCCAAAAAGTACTAAAAATTTAATAAAACAAAAGATTCTCTACAAGGTATTTACATTAAATCACCCATATTTTCAATATAGTTTGGTACAATGTTCCTTCCATATCTGTAATACAGAGTTACAGAAGATAGTTTAGGGACCAAAATGAATATTTTGAACTGCTGTATCTTCAGTTCCATTTGCACTGTATTAAAGAAACTGCACCTTTGTATAATTTATTTATGTATTCATTTTTACATCACAGTCCTTTGCTGGGCAACCAGACCTCTGGTCCACCACCGGAGGGGCCAGACCTTCTGTCTCCAAACCTGAGGCCCAGACACCAGGAGCTGATCCCAACACCATGTGGACCGGTGAGCTGCAACTAACGAAACGAAAACAGTAGCTCTGAAAGTAGAAGTTCAGTTTAATTTGCACAGCGTAATGGAATAGTGGAAACAATTTCTGTGGTGGCGATGATGGACTTTAGACTTAGAGCTCATCTAAAGATCAGTAAATGCATTTTAAAACCAGTATATCAGAAAGTCCCAGAAATCCCAGTCCCTCTGCCCATTGTTATGTTCACTTGGGAATTTAGTCTTAAGCTTGTTTAGACTTGTTCTGATCACAGGTGGTTTCACACTTCTTTGTCCTCTCCATCTGCTCCCTCTTGCAGATAAAGCCTTGGTCAGAGCTGCCATGTTTACTCAAGCTCTACTTCTGCTTCACCATAGCATCTCTGCTGGCGCTGCTCGGCCTCACCCTCTCCAGCATCTACAAGCAGCACATGGACACGGATGTGTCTGATGAAGACAATTTCACTGTGTCTCTCATCCAGCTGGTTGGAATATGTAAGTAGCATCACTCCATCAGCAGAAAGACATTTACTTTCAATGTCTCACAGAAGTTGAATTCATGCCACGGCTGTTAACTGCCAGTTGGCAAAAAGCAGAAGTTTCTGTCATGTAGTCATGAGATGAAAACTGAGGAGGCCATGCACGCTTTATTATTGAGTTTGTCCAGATGACTTTACTACCTCATTTTTTTGTAACAGGAAATAACTGTCTGCTGAAGCCTGTGTGCCAAAGAATAATCATTTTCTCAATTCATCATTTGCTTTATAAAATGTCATAAAATGACAGGAGAATGCGCCTCACAAGTTCTCAGAGCTCATCATGACCTGTTAAAATGTATTTTGACTAACTGTCCTCAGTTTGGTTTCTAGTTTGACTTTTGAAAAACAGAAAATGTTTAATATTTAAGATGCTCGAACCAACAAAGATAATTCTTTGCCTGTAGCAGCCGCTTGATAAACACGTGCACAAGTATCCTGTTTATTATCAGGTTATATAAAAACAGTTATATATAAAATATTAGAAGCATATACACTTTAATGATGATAACAATAATAATAATAATAATAATAGTAAGAAGAAGAAGAAGAAATACAGGACAATAGATTTGAAATGTGTCCACCTTGCATGCTGCCAAATTGTATAGAATTGTCCTGCACTGCCTCTAGTGGCAGACCTAATTCCCTCTAATATCACATGATTCATTAGAGCTCCCATCCTCAGAGTGAAGGTTTGATGAAATGAGTTGACTTTTTAAAAGTGTTGCAAAAACTAGGATCTTGAGAGAGTCATGGCAGAGATCCTGCGACAAAATAAAGCTGTTATGGAAAGAGGTTCAGTCCTAATGCCTCTGAATATAAATTGAAAATTAATTCTCAGACATCGGTCAGAACCAAAGCACGCGTGAGAGTGTGGCCAACGTTTGTTTGGGGTCACATGTGGGATCAATGTCTGATTTAAATTCAGCTAATTTGTTTGCTGAGTTTGGACCAGCGTCACATCTATACCCATCCCAGAATGCACTGGGCGGGAATATTATTGGATTTGAAACTACATACATGACATGTTATAAGCTAAATGGTTTACTGAGAAGATCATCAAGATGAATAAACAGTTAGAGCTGTCACCGACAGTATCAGGACCATAATAAGTGAGTGGATATGATAAATCTATAAACCAAAAAATGTGTGCTTATTGAACTATATAAATAAAGTGACCGTGCAGCTCCATAAAGGCTGAATCTTTGTGACTCCTGTTGTGAGTGAGCAGTGTGTGATCTGTCCTCTGCAGTGTTCTGCATCTACTACATCAGCCGGGGCGTGTTGCAGGAGAACAGACAGGAGCTGCTGGCGTTCGTGCTCAGCGTGTTGGTGGTGATGGTTCGATCTGTCGTCAACTTCTCTGTGCTGGGGTCAAAGGGCAAGCAGGAGCTGCTGGTAGGTCGCCCTCTATTGGACAGTCTGAGACAACACACTGCTTGTGGAGTAGCCTGTGGAAGGTGCCTCGCCTGAAGTGCTTAGAATAATCTTAATATTATAAAATACATTTAGAATATTTATTATAATAAGTATAATCACTCCTGATCAATAACATGATTAAAATAAAAAATCAGAGCTTTGGAAGTCCTTCAAAGAACCAGAGGTCTTCAGCTATTAAACTATACAAGGTCATTGGTTTGGTGTCAATTTGGTCCTGTTGGTTCCTGTATTTATATACCTTTATATCAATCTGGTAAATTACAAATGATGAGGAAACGTATTACTGGTAGTATAAAAAATTGAAAATATCATGTAAATCTCTGTATCGTATCTTATACCTTATTAATGAACACATTTAATCACATTTTGTTTCCTTAACAGAGACCTGGTACTTTATGATGTTCATTTCTAGATGATTTTAGGAAATTTTTAACTTCAAATGAAAACACAATTTGTATTTTTCCCTGAGAACATGCAGAAAAGGTGAATAATGTCATACAACAACTTCTTTTTTTTCTTTTTTTCTGATCAGATTTTTTATTAATTGACTCAGATCAGACAAGATCAACACATATTTTACATAATACAGACATAGAAAGCAGAATCAACAACAACGCAAATTAAAAATAAATAAGTAAATAAAACAAAACAAAATAAAATAAAATAACTAAATAAATTGTTGGGTTCAGCAGCATATGGTAAAACTAAGCACGTACTTACTAGAGTGTGTAGGAATGCCGGGACCCGCCTCAGCAATTTCCTCACCTCTCCTCCGGGGCTAAACCACACCTTCAATTTCACAGTAGCGTTCATCATAAGTGTACATTACACAAAATCTCTAACCTGCATTTTTGTTTAGGCCATAAGAGCTGCTGAATTAACCAAAAACATAAACCAAAACATTAAATTGAAAATAAACAGAAAAGAGAAAAAACAAACATCGGGGTCATACAACAACTTCTAAGAACACAGCGCAGCCTTGTTGTTGCCTGAGAGGTGAAACCCAGGGCAAAAAAAGACTCACTGGCTACAGCTCGTGAAGCTTATCAACAATTTGATCAACTCAGAGCTGTTGTAAACCTAAGCAAAACTGCACAAGAAGGTTAAGTTGTCACGCCTGGCGTCCTTGAAGCGCGTTTTGACTGGTGATTCATTCATAGAGGTCATGCTGATTTCTTCATCCAGGTTGCTAATGAAGCACAACTTCAAATTGGTCACTGCTCTGGATGTTGCAAAGTGCTTGATTGAGGTGTCATGTGGTCCATATTGGTCCTAGCCGCGGTGGAGTCAGCTGCAGTGTGTGTGTTTTTTTTTTTGGGACAGTATGGAGAAACCGGAGCACCCGGGGAAAACCAAAATAAGTATGGTGAAAACATGCAAACTCTACACAGAGTATCAGGTTTGAAGCCAGAATCTTCTTGCTGTGCAGCGACAGTGTGTAGCACTTGACCGATGCTGATGGAGTGTCTTCGTTCATTTTCACTTCCTCNCATCTGAGTGATGATCAGAAGGAGCAGATGAAGCTACCGCATATGTGCCACATGGTATCTTAATGGTTCTGTCAGCGGTGGCGTCCTCGAAGCCAGTTTTGACTGGTGGTTCATTCGTAGTGTTATTGGTTGTTTCTTCCATATTCTTCTGTTTCTTAGGGACACATCTAAGGTGTTTCATCTTTATAAAACTGTGCTCTAAAGCTTCACTGGGAGTGATTCTTTTATGAGGATTCACATGGAACATGCATTTGAGGAGGCTTAAAAAAGCCAGTGTGTCCTCATGCTCAGCGGGAAGCTCTGTTCTTGTGGGATAGTCCGCCAAGTCATCAAAACTATTGATGAAATCACTAGAAGCTCTTTCTGATTTTTGTGACCCTCTAATCAGCCGCCATGGAGCACCATCGTCGGCATCATCTTTGAAGAAGAAATCACAGGTAAACTTTGCAGAGCTCAGCATGTGATCATCAGGCTGTCCGTGCAGGCGAACGATGTTTCTCATGAGCTCATCTTCATTGCCTGATATATATAGGTCCTCGCCCATATACAGGAAAACCAAAAGACAGCCGAGCGCCCACATATCAACTGCCTCATTCAAAGGGAGTCCCAACATAATCTCTGGCGCCCTGTAAGGAAGAATTGCAATGAGGGGTCGAGCCATTATGTCGGAAACTGGACGGGCCAAACCAAAATCAATCAGCTTCACTTTGAAGGGCCTCTTGTCATGATTAACCAGCATTATGTTGTCTGGCTTGATGTCTCCATGGATCAATTCAATGCTCTTGAGGGCCTCCAGAGACACCAGCATCTGTTGTGCGATCACTCTGAGCTCAGACAGACACAGTGGCGTGTAATTCCTCTGCGCCATCAGGTGATCAAGATTTTTGTCCAGTATTTCATACACCAAACAAATATTTCCTGAGTGTCTAAAATGTTCCCTAAGATGGACCAAGTTTTTCTTTTTATGGTCAAACACTCTGAGTCTTTCCATCATTTTGACCTCTCTGTGAGCATCCCAGTGTGACTGCATGATCTTCACGGCCACCTTCCTATGCGTGCCTAAAATGATGCACTTGACCACTTTTCCAAAACTGCCTTCCCCAAGACACTGCACTATCTTGTATGTGCATGATGTCCCAAGCAGGTGGGGGTCAGTAAAGTCTGGGTCCTCAGAAGAATACATTGTGTTCATCTTTGATGTATGTCGCTGTGCATCAAAGTGTCTGCGAAATGAAACTGTAGAAGTGCAGCTCTGCAGTGTCCAGTGGTTGCTGAGCAGCAGCCACTGGGTCCTATTTATAAGGTATTTGAGTCTTTCATGTCCTGTTTTCCTTTGATCTCTGATGATCAAAGGAAGTGACACCTGACCCCCCAACAATGTGGATAGGTTTTACTCGAGGTGTGTTGTCATGGCAATTTACGCTGCGTCTCTAAACTGAGCAATTTATGTTCGTGGTTAACTCGAGGTTAGTCCGTGTAAGCCCTGCCCCTCCAATACAATTGTTCTAGAAAAATGATTTGACATTTGGAAGAGATATCGGCGAGCGGATTATGTACGACTCAGTCCGCACCCCGATGATGATCTGTATGAAAGATGTGTTTCAGTGTCTCTGGTCCAGACGTCTCCGCAGTCAGTGGCCGGAGTAAAGCACAGAGGCATGGCTCCGTTTCACAGATGGAGCCATGTGGAGGCTGGAACTGAATTATCCTGGTTTCACAAATTCAGATTATTTAAATTTATTATTATTATTATTACTATTTTACCTGTCCTTACATCTCAATCCTATAACGAGTAAAGGATGAGTCCATAACACAAAAAGACACACTGTAGGAGCCATATATTGTTGTTATTTAAAAATTATTTGAGTTTGATTAATTTGGTCTGGTTTCCACGGTGATGAGCACTGTTTGGGTCACATGGGTGGAACAGCTGTAGGGTTAGATAGGGGCGATATCACCGGCACTCGGTGGGGGGAAGAGCCTAGGTAGCCGTATTTTTTGTTGACCATTGTTCAGTTTCTTTTGTCCGAACAACTGTATCCGCTGTTGTAGCCGTACGTTCAATTAAATCTAAGTAATTTACTGTTACTGGTTTCAGCGCGTCACAAATTTTGGACCTATATTGGACCTGGCGCTTCGCCTCTCATGCGACTTTAAATGACGGAAAGTCGCCACACACACGAACACTGAACTAATGAATTTACTGTGTCTACAGTCAACAAGGTGGTGTTTGGTGTTTGAGGAGCTGCTTGTTGGTTGGAGTTTGACTGTGCTGCCGTGTTGGCTGTGTTTCTCTCCGGTGTCCAGGACGAGTTTTTCCGGGGATGGAGACGGCGGAGGTTGAGCTAAGCTAGCGATGCTAACGGGAGCGTCTGGTAGCTTCAGTTATTAAAGCTGCTGAAGTCGCAACGTAATAACAAGTGTTAATACTTCCGAATAAAAGGCGTCACTGTGAGGTTGGAAAATAAAAACCCTCCATGTTTCTTTTTAACTAACGTTATGTGATCTTAAACTGGACAGTGTGTAAATGCAATAACGTTTTTGTAACTTCAAAATATTAACGTCTCATTTCTGAAAGAAACATCATGTAAACTATTTCTCCAAGGCTGCAAAACAAGGATCGAGATTATTGGCTGAACTAATGAAAACAGGAAATAAGTTGATGTGATGAGTTCACACTTAATTACGTCATGCATTAATTCAGCTGATCACATAACGTCATGTAGTGACTTGATCAACAAACAGTTCAGTCTCGCAGTTTCATGACTGAGACTCAGTAACACTGTTAACATGAGGACGAGTCTTCATCACAACAAACTCATCCTCCCTCTTCTGGAACATGAGAACTGGTTCCTTTGTGTTTTTGAGTTTTCCACTATTTTCTTTGTATGTCCACTTGGTGGCAGTATTGGATAGATGGGCAGAGATTTGTTGTCTCAGCCTTGATTTAATCAGGTTTATTCATCAGGGTAATTTCGTGCCAAATCACCAGAAGGCTTCCGACTGACCATCTCAGATTTGCTTCATTTTTTTTTTTTGATGCCCTTATAGCTAATAATTACTGTGCAAATTTGTAGGCCAATATCTCCACTGGTTTCAGAGATATGAAGCCCTCAAAAAGGGGGCGTGACCTCATATATAGCATAGAAACCAGTGTTACAATCAAACATCCATAGTTTGATGGCTAATAACTTTTGAACTGTTCACAATAAATGGCTAAAATTCACACATGATTCTTTGATAGAATGAGGCTCTGTGCACAGAAGGAGAGCTTTGTATGTGACATATTTGCAGATTTATGGCATGCCAAATATGGCTTCCTGGAATGTGCTTTTGTCCATGGTAGCACTTTTGGCTCTCTATATTTCCAGATTTAATGACCACATGTCTGATTCTTTTTAATATATGAGACATGTTATAGTACTATCAGGAAAACAAGTTATTTCTGTGACAAACATTATACTTTCTCACATATAGGCCTCTAATAATGGAAAAAAGCTTGCCACATCTGTATTTTGAATGCTTATAGCAAAAAAGAAAAGAAAACAAAAAGAAAACAAATGTAATCAGTGAAAAGAGCAAGGTCTAATTTATATATGTACCAAATATGAAGTTGGTGCTGTGAAGAAAACTACTTAATTAAGGTTGTTGAATATAGAAGGTTTTATGGCATGGGAAAATGCCATTCACAAGGTTCCATCACATGCATGTCAACCAGTAAAAAAAACGCTGCTGTATACTATGTAATTTTTTTAGGTGAATTTTTTGCATGTTACAAATTGACTTTAAAACTACTCCAAACCAGTGAAGGTTTAATTCTGAGCATTAAATTGTTGTTTTTGGGGACATTTTCACAGTTTTTTGGACAATCAGTAAGTTGACCCCACACCGAAAAAAATGCTGATGTATAGTATGACATTTTTTTGGGTGAATTTTTTGGATGTTTCAAATTGACTTTAAGACTACTCAGAACCAGTGAAGGTTTAATTCTCAGCATGAAATTGTTGTTTTTTAGGGTATTTTTGCCTTTTTTGGACAGTTAATGAGTCACGGCAGGAAATGAAGGCTCTCGACTGATCATCTCAGATTTGCTTCATATTTTTATATTTTAATGTCCTTGTTACTAATAACTGCTGTGTAAAATTTCAGACCAATATCTCAATTAGTTTCAGAGATATCAAGCCTTCAAAAAGGGGCGTGGCCTCATATTTAACATAGAAACCAGTGTTACACTCAAACATCCATAGTTTGATGGCTGGTTGATAGAATGAGGCTGTGTGCACAGGAGGAGAGCTTTGTATGTGACATATTTGCAGATTTATGGCATGCCAAATATGGCTTCCTGGTACGAGCGTTTGTCCATGGTAGCACTTTTGGCTCTCGATCTCCAGATTTATTGACACCAGATGTCTGATTCTTTTTAATATATGAGACATGTTATAGTACTATCAGGAAAACATGTTATATCTGTGATAAACATTATACTTTCTCATATATAGGCCTCTAAAATGGAAAAAAGCTTGTTGTGTCTGTATTTTGAATGCTTATAGCAAAAATCTGACAAGGTTTACCAGAAAACAAATGAGATGAGTAACAAGGACATTAAAATAAAAAATTATGAAGCAAATCTGAGATGGTCAGTTGGGAGCAGCTGTAAATTTGACCCATTTAGTGTGAACAGTTCAAAAGTTGTTAGCCATCATACTACGGATGTTTGATTGTAACACTGGTTTCAATGCTAAATATGGGGCCACACTCCCTTTTTGAAGGCTTCATATCTCTGAAACTAGTGAAGATATTGGCCTGAAATTTTGCACAGCAGTTATTAGTTAGGACTTACCCTCCTTCATTTCCTGCCACAACTCATTAACTGTTCAAAAAGGTGAAAATACCCCCTGTTACGGGCCTCCGTACTTACTTTGTGCTTTTTCGTTTTTTAATCTGTGCTTTTAAGTTGACAGCCAGCTGATTGTGGCGTCACCGGGGATTCCCCCACTGACACCACTCACGGCAGTCAACCAGGTGACCCCCAGCTGGCCCGCTCCGCCCCTTCCGGCCAAGCCTCCGCTCCAGCCCCGGAAACCCAGGAGGCTATTTAAGCCATGTGTGTGTGATTGCCGGGGTGGGCTGTGATTTGGTTCTGAGCAGTCCGCCACCGTGCCTGTGTCTCTTGTCTATTGTGTATTTCGAGAGACTCGTGTGTTTGCCCTCGGGCTCGCCTTAGGTACTTTGATTCTTGTGTTAGGTTGTGCCATCTAGTTTGTGTTACTCGTTATTGGTCTTTTGTTTGATTGGCTTCTTTATTTATCTTTGTAGTAACCAGCGACGTGGGGTTGCCCGGCCCTGAGTTACAATTGTTTTAATTTATTATCTGCGGCCCCTCACCGCTCGCTTTGTGTTTGACTTTGTTTACTACGTCCACTGTACCAATAAACGGCTTTCTGCCATTTTACATCTTGGCTCTGTGTTGCGTCCCTCTATCCCTAGACTTAACAGCACCTGGGTCGTAACACCCCCCAAAACAACAATTTAATACTCAGAATCAAACCTTCACTGGTTCTGAGTAGTTTTAAAGTCAATTTGTAACATGCAAAAAAATCACCTAAAAAAGTCACATAGTATACATCAGCGTTTTTTAGTGGTTGACATGTATGTGAAGGCTTAATATCTCTGAAACCAGTGGAGATATTGGCCTGAAATTTTGCACAGCAGTTATTAGTAACAAGTCAGACAGACAGACAGACAGAGTACTTTATTAATCCCTTGGGAGGTTCCCTCCGGGAAATTGACATCTCCATCACTTCTCATATATTGCACTGTTTAAATATGGAATACAAAGTATAAAATAGAATATAAAATAAAAATATATAAAATNTCGATTTGGGGTCAACTCATTGATTGTCCAAAAACCACAATTTCATGCTCAGAATGAAACGTTGACTGTTTCTGAGTAGTTTTCAAGTCAATTTGAAACTTGCAAAAAATTGACCCAAAAAAATCACATAATATACATCAGCGTTTTTCAGTGGTCGACATGTATGTGAAGACTTAATATCTCTGAAACCAGTGGAGATATTGGCCTGAAATTTTGCGCAGCAGTTATTAGTAACAATGACATTAAAATAAAAAATCATGAACAAAATCTGAGATGGTCAGTTGGGAGTCTTCCGGTGATTTGCCACAGAATTACCCAGCTTGCTTATTGTAGCATTTACCTCAAAGTGTGTCACAAGCGCTGCAGGTCTGTAGAATGAATCGTTGAAAACTGAGCTGTGATCTGTTTTTGGCGGCAGGTTCGTTTCGTGTGCATCATGTGTCTGGGGGTGATCCACGTCCTCTGCACCATGCTGCTCATCAGGAGGCCCAACATGATGGCGTTCCGTGTGGGCGGGGCCTTGGAGAGCTTGCAGGAGCAATACTTTTTGCTTAACCTCTGCTTCTCCATGGTGACCTTTGACCTCCAGGCTCAGGTTCGTGTGTATTATGTGCATTGCTTCATCTGTATACATGTGTATCTATAGGATATATGTATACAAATAACTGAAAATATGCTCATATTTGAATTCATTTCATATTTTATCCTATTCTACTGTAAATGTAATCATCTGTGCAGAACCATAAACGTGTGTGAGTGAGCCAGCAGTTCGTAGCATCATCATACATGTGTTTTTGTAAATTCCAGTGTGTGTGATTTTGCTGCCTTGCTTGTGATTGTTTCCTATTTTCTGTGCTGAGCCTAGTTGTCCTCATCCTGCCTCAGTCAGGGATTTCCCATGTATACTAGAAAGACTCTGAACGGCCTCCAGGGAACGTGTCTGGATCTGCTACATATGCTTTGGTTTGTCGTGAACATATAACGTAGGCGATGGCAGCAGCAAGAGAGCGAGTTTTTCTGGTTCAGTCAGATGTCTCGACACACATCAGCAACACAAATGTATTAGTGCAGGTTGCATTCATGCAGGTGCTTCTGTTGTTGGAGGAGCTGTTGTCTGTGGCAAAAATGTGGTTTGGAACTATCTCTCTACCTCTCTGTCTCTCTCTCTGTCTCTCTGTCTCTCTCTCTCTTCTCTCTCTCTCTCTGTCCCTCTCTCTTTCACTCTCTCTCTTTTCTCTCTCTCTGACCCTGTCTCTTTCACTCTCTCTCTCTGCCTCTCTCTCTTTCTCTCTCCCTGTCTCTCTCTCTCTCTCTCTTTCACTCTCTCTCTCTCTCTTCTCTCTCTGCCTCTCTCTCTCTCTCTCTTTCACTCCCTCTCTCTCTCTTCTCTCTCTGTCTCTCTCTCTCTTTCACTCCCTCTCTCTCTCTTCTCTCTCTGTCTCTCTCTCTCTCTCTCTCTCTCTGTCCCTCTCTCTTTCACTCTCTCTCTCTTCTCTCTCTCTCTGACCCTGTCTCTTTCACTCTCTCTCTCTGCCTCTCTCTCTTCTCTCTCTCTGCCTCTCTCTCTCTCTCTCTCTTTCACTCCCTCTCTCTCTCTTCTCTCTCTGTCTCTCTCTCTTCTCTCTCTCTCTCTCTCTGTCCTCTCTCTCTCTCTCTCTGTCCCTCTCTCTTTCACTCTCTCTCTTCTCTCTCTCTCTGACCCTGTCTCTTCTCTCTCTCTGCCTCTCTCTCTCTCTCTTTCTCTGTCCCTCCCTCTTTCACTCTCTCTCTCTCTTTCTCCCTCTCTCTCTCTGCCTCTCTCTCTCTCTCTTTCTCTGTCCCTCCCTCTTTCACTCCCTCTCTCTCTTTCTCCCTCTCTCTCTCCCTCCCTCTCTCTCTCTTCTCTCTCTCTCTCTCTTTCTACTTTAATCGACTCGAGAACTTTGATCCTACAGAAAAACGCTCAGAAAACAAACGTGTGTTTCTTAGAGTGAGTCACCGACTTAACCACGTGTTGTCTGTGTTTTTCAGTTGTGTCTGTGCATCCTGATCACGACGTCCGACTCTGCCATGTCTGCTCCCAACAGCATCATCCTGGGCGTCGGGGTGGTGTGGGCCTGCCTGACCGCCGCCGTTGGGGCGGTCGCTGTGAGTCCTCTTCAACCAGTCTTCACCAGTTCAACTGCTCTCCACACAAAAAAACCTGTCCACCAACAAATATCAACCAGGAAGAATTCTGAACAGTCAAAAACACACAGAGAAATTCACAAGTTGTTTTTTTTTTTTACTTCTTGTTTTTCAGGTTTTAAAGGAAGCCAAGATCTTAGTCTGGGTCTTCATGGCACAGAACCTCCCTCAAGTTGCCTTCTTCATTTATCTGATGTACACGGTGAGTTAACGACGAGTTGAGAGCTCGATGAAGCGTCTTTCCCAGAACACAGGCTGTTAAATGAGTGAAGAACAGGTTACAAATATACAAATTCACTTTAAACAAATGCAGTAATTTCCTGTCATTACTCAAACAGAAGAAGAACAGTGCTTTTACTGGGGACTAGTTTCAACTGAGGATGAACACATTTGATGATTTATAGTCTTTACAAGTATTATCAGCTTAATGTAATCAGCAAAGTAACTAGTACTTTAACTGTAGCAGACGTCAAACAAATGAGAACAATATTTTGAAATATAGTGGAGTCGAATGTTATAGAAATTCAAAGTACAAGTATCCTCAGAACTGAACTGTAGTACAGTACTGGAACAAATGTACCTTCCTGCCGGACAACCACGGTTCCTTTACTTGCAGGTGATAATGAAATGGTTCCAGGACCGCACGTACACGCTGGAGGCGGCCGCCGTCACCGGAGCTTTGATTTCACTGCTGATTAAAGTGGTTTTATTCTGGGGCCTCATCAGACTGGTGCACAGCTTCGGCCAAGGCCTGAGGGAGAGGAGTGAGTGTGCTGCTTTTCTTTTCTCACACAAGACAAAACAGACGCTTCATCAGGGCGACGTGAACTGATCAGTGTCTCTTCACAGATTTCTAAATATCCTGAACCACTTCCCTCTTTACGTCGTCTTGAACTGACCTTAAGCCAGTTTATGTTGGCTAGAAAGAAGCAGAATACCAAAACTTTGCTCTTGACCCGACTTCTTTTTCCGCAGTGTTTGCACCCAGCAAGTGATAAAAGCTCTGGTGGTCGTGGATCAAGGACACAGGTGCATGCTGGGAGCCTGGCAGTGAGAAGCTGTGCTGCTCAGTACCTACTCTCATGTCACTGTGTAGATTCTAACACTGTCAATGTGCCAAACTACAGGCTGTAAAACTGCATTCAACAGTTTTCATGAAATCAAATTTCTAGACTGGATTCATAACGAGTTTCATTTTAATTTCCACTGTCTTATGCAGGGTAATATCTAGAGCCCCCTGGTGGCTGTTTGTGTTTACACCAAAGATTGATTTGAAGTGGCCAACATCCTCCATGTAAAAAGGAGCTTTTACCTTTTTTTATTTCACTGCTGTAAATTTCAGAGTTGAGTGACTTTAGTTTCTTTTTTAAATCATAATTGTCTTAACTTGAATCTTGTGATTTGCATTGTCTTGACAACTTCTTGGGGCAACACTGGAATATTTTTTAACTCAACTTTCTGCTGCACCTTAATGCACTTAACCAAGTGTTTTTTCATTCGATGTTCTTAATAAAATATGAACGCCAGATTCACTGTTTTCATCTGTTGCTCAATAGAAGGAGAATGAAACGGCAGCAGCGATGACGAGCTTCACTCCGGACTCAGTCTGGTAACGTCTGTTTTATCTTGTTCCTCACCTTGGTGGACGTTGCTAACACGCCGCATGACTTCCAGCACATTCCCATAATTCACAGCAAACGACCCGACACGACGCCTGGTGTCAGTTGTGAAGCATCAAACAGGAGGATACACACTTCCTGGTTACAGTTTCTCTCTGTTTATTAAAGTGCTCTGGAAGAAAATAGCAGGATTCATATTAGAAACATGAACAATCTCAGCGATACAAAAAGTCAGAGTTAGAGGCTCTCGGAGTTAGAAAAGTGAAAAGCACTTTAAGAGAAGCAATGCGTCGTAGAAAAGAGAAGGATCTGTAGAGCTCGACGGCTCAGAGTAACACGTTCTCCAGCGTCGGATTCGACACGTGGATTTAAGAACTTCTTCCGAAAGTCTGACTATTCAAGTTGTCCTGGAATGCATTTTGAATAAGCTTTGGCTCCATCTAAACGTACTTTACTTCACTTGAACCAATTAGAGATTAAAAAAAAAAAAAAAAGTTGAGAATCAGAACTGCTACTGACTTTTCTTCATCAACAAAAAGAATTAACACCTGAAGAACTTATGAATGTATAAAAGTACTAAATAGATTTATTTTCAGCAATGATACATTGTAAACCAGTTAATAAACATATAGATTTTACAAAATACATCCTATTCAAGCATCACGTATATGTACAGTTTACATACAGAGTTAAAGGAATGATTGCCTGTTACAGCTCAGTTGGTCCAATAGAGAGGTGACTCCATGTTTCATCATCTCGAGCCACATCACACGTTCTGTCTGTACCAACATCTGGACATGACATGCCATGTGAACAGATGTCAGGTCGGCGCAGCGACACACTCGTACCAAACTGATAAGAACGGATGAACCAAAGCCTGAAATAATTCCTCACACACACAGAGTTAAATCACCCACAGCCCAAACACATCAGTCTATAAAACCTACACAGAGCTCAGCTATGGCTTAGAGGACGTTTTTTAAAAAAAAAACACACGTTAAAAAGACGCTGAAGAACCGAAGCTTCTGAACTGTGGTTTCTGCCTGGAATTAATATCACCTGGCCTTGTTCTCGTCACGCAGTCTACTCAGTCAACAGAGTGTCACAGACGGCGAAGACGACAGTCAACGCGGGGTTAAAATGAAAAAGCACAAATCACAGATTCGTGCTTGTGTGTGATTAAAAAAAAAGAGTGATGTAAACCTTGAAAAAAAATATTTCTATATATTAATGATACCAGTGTTTAAGGCACAGTCTGTACAGTTGGGCCACTATTGCCAAGTAGATATAGTGTAAATCTGCTCTTCCCCAGGGAGCACTTAAAACTCTAAAGCAACATGTGACATGATGAACGGAAATAGGGAAAGTTTGATTTGACAGATTTAAAAAAAAAAAAAAAAAAAAAAAAAAAAAAGTCCAGAGAAGTGCGACATGGCTTCACCTCTACTGAGAGAACTACCTTTAGTTGTGTATTGATAGATGTGTCCCTGCCATCCATCCGTCTTCGAGATTAAAAAGTGCTAGAACAGACCTGATAACACCCAACTAGAGTTTTGCAGTAACTGTCGTCCACAGCTGACCTTGNAAACTGTTAAGCTCATAGCTGAGCAGCTGATGACAGTGTTTGCTCAAGTCCTTCTTTAACAACATGTTCAAAGTCTGCAGCTGAGTCACCATGACGACAGCACACAGGTGACCTGTTTCTGCAGAGAGGACTTCATCCTGCTGCTGACTGATCCAATAGTATGTTTCTGTATTTGGATCAAGCGGCAACCTCCGGTGCTGAAAAATGAAGCCAATGCGGAAGTGCAAAGAAGCTGCAGTTCCTCGAATAACCACTAGAGCAGGCTGCAGAAGGGAGTCAATTACATTTGAGCCCCATGTTAAAATGTCAGCGTTTACAACAGAAAGAAACATATTTACAGCCTGGTTCAAAACATGGCTCTAGTCTCATAAGCTGTTTTTCTACTCCATGACAACTCTGGGGGGGGCGAATTTTTTTATAAGGCGTTCGTTTAAAATATACAGCATACATCATTATGCACAATTCATAGCTGTCAATCTAAGTGGCGGCACTTTGATTGACAACTAGCCACTGACGGTCTAAAGGGCGTCACCCCGGCTAGTTCTAGTCACTGAGTTTGGGACAGAGATCGTCGTGGGGTTAGCCGGCTAGCAACGATATTTAGCATTTAACCTAGCTGGTTAGCCGTAGCTAGTTTGATTATTTCGAATAAAGCGGCTTTTTTCAGCCAATAGCGTTCATTCGACCCGCCTCAGCTCCGCCCTCGCTCCACCTCTCTGTCCATATTTGGAGTAACCGGAGGTAGGCTACCAAGATGGCTACGCACTACGATTTGCTTCATTTTTGCTCTTCAGAAACCTATGGGTGACGTCACGGACACTACGTCCATATTTTATACAGTCTATGATTTGGATCAACATTAGCTGCTGCCATGTTTCTGTGTGTGTCTGCTACAGGTTTAGAAACAGAGTCCAACATGTAGCAGGACTGTTGAGCAGATCCACAGGAAGTTATGAAGAGAACAGTTAAGCTCCGATGTTTCTCAGTGAAAAAACACAGCGCTGCTTCACCTGATAGTGTTTGGCTTTCCAGCTACTCTCCACGTCCCCGTTGGTCAGGATGATGCCCTTCTCGTCCACCCTGGCCTTCTTCTCCCAGTTCTCTTTAAGCACCCGCACTTTCAAGCGGCTGCGCAGGACGATGGCAGCGTTACCTACAAACACACACACAGCTCAAACATGTGCTTCACAAACAGAGCGAGGTGTTTGACAGTTGGACAGCATCAGTACCTTCAATAATCTGGGTGACCTGAGACTGGTAGGTGTCGAATTTGAAAGGCGTGAGGAAGCCCAGGGAGCCCAGGTGGAAGGCCATGACCGGTGGAACGCTCTCCTGTGAACAAACCCGGGGAGGAAGGACGGGATGGTCAGGTCCAAGCAACATATGGAAAAACCCACAGAGGCTGTTTTTAAAGCAGCTGGCTGAATACCTGGAAGAGCGAGGATGCATACAGCAGAGTTCCATCTCCTCCAAGACAGATGATGAAGTCGACACGGTTGGAGATGTCATCAAGATCTGACAAACACAGACAGGGTCAAACTTTAAATATCAGTTTTCTCTCTGACAACAAGAGGTGTTAGTGAATCTGAGGACGTGGATGTAGGTAAGACATCAGCCTCCTGATCATCTATATGTCTTTATAAGAAACTCCACAGCTTCTATTAGTAAAACATCTATTAGACTATGAGTTACAGAAGACGAATGGGACCAGGTTTTTTCTTTGTATGCCACAGTCTTCCAACTTAAGCTCATTTTGAACTGCTGCATTATCTACCTCTCATATTGCACCACCTACATTTAGCTGCTGTTTTGTAATTTGATGTTGTCACTTCATCTTCACTAAGCCAATTTAGGTTCCACTTGTACTTTGTTATTGCTTATATACTAAGTTGTATATACCTTTTTTATATAGTTTTTTATACTTTATACTTCTACCTGATTGTATGTTTGTGTTGCTGCAACATCCAAATTTCCCCTATGGGAGGGATCAATAAAGAATTATCTTATCTTATTTTAATGAGTTGCTTGCATCATGAAAATATCAGACACACATGACAAACTGAGGCAGAGAGATTTCATCCACAGATGTCACATGTCCTCTTTGTGCTGGTCATACCTTCTCTGAAAGTGCAGAACTTCTTGGTAATGGCCCCAAAGTTTTCATCGCCTGAAATAGCTGGATCCTCCAGAACTTTGTTTTCCACATAAACAATCATGTTTTTCACCTGAAACAAGAACAAACACACAATTAGCAACGACCACTTCATATTCATGCTCAGTTCTTTCCAAAGCTGAGCCTGTTCATGTTGATGTTGGAGGCCTCGACAGACCTCGGTGAGGAAGATGCAGAGCTCTTTGAACGGCTCCAGCAGACTGGCATCGCGGATCTTCTTGATGACAAGGACACTTTTCGGGGGCTTGTTCCACGTCAGTCTCTGGCTGGCAGGGTCCTGAATGTGCCTGAACACACAAACACAGCTGTCAGCTCAGGACGGAACAACAGACTCAGCGGCCTGTTGATCAGGATCCAGCACAGACCTGAGCCCTGAGGAAGTAGCTTCCTACTGTGCAACATAACCAATTAGAGTCTCTGAATATCCAGCTGTGTGGCCACAGCCTGCTGACCCCCCCTCGCTTAACTCGACCCGTCACCGTGACTCAGCGATTTTATTAGCACAATGCAAACTGTTTATATAAAGACAAAGGCGAGATAAAAACGGAGCAGTGCTGTTCCCAAAGCTTTTAAAACCAAGGTGCATTCTGGGAGCCTGGGGCCGTTCTGAGAGAAAAAACAAGAAATACTAGCATGGAAATCCTGCTCCTCATGGCTCAAACAAATCATAGGGAAAATGAAGTGCAAATAACCAGCGAGTCAAAGTGGAGGAGCCTGTTGATGGTTATCATGGGTTCCAGCGCCGTCACACATATTAGGTGGTTATCGATGGTACAACAGGCCGATTCTAGCAGCTTATACAAGAATTTATTTGTGTGATATGATTACAGCTCGGAAGCAACCGGCTATAAAAGCAATTCTTGTATCGGCTAAATGTCAGTTCATTAACAGGCACAACTACTGTCACAAGATCAACAGCGAGTGAGAAGCCAAGAAAATGACACGCGTCACAAACTCACAGGCAAAGACAAGATATTTAATGTCTGATCATCAGCTTCATTGATTGCTGTAAATATCTGCTTTTTCTGAATTTGAACATGTTTCAAACACGTTAAACAGGAGCAACAACAGACTGTGGAAGTTGTGGACTGATCCAAAACCACCTGTTTGGATCCTTCCACAGGTAAACAGGTTCATTGGTAACAGGTGAGAGGATCATCCAGGAAAGACTCAGCCCTGACCTTTGACCCCTCAGGCTGCACTGCATTACAAACTGACCTGGCTTCACACCATCTATGATACTGAACAGTTCAAACACAAAGTTCTTTAGTCCTGACAAACAACATAAACAGCGTCATTTAAACATCCTGTTCCCAATAAGTAAATAAATAATACAACCTAATTATCAGTGTAAAAAGGATCCACAGCTGGACGCCAACATTGATATACAGTAAAACACTTCCTAAATGAAGTGAACTTGACAAACAGAAACATGAAAACTGGAGCCGGAGCCTGGTTTCAAACCAAAGCAAAACTTCATTAGCATGTGAAGCGACGACGAGCTGTGATCTATTCACGGCCAGTTTCTCCTCCGACCACCTCAAAGCGTCCACGCCCTGACCTTCCTCTTTCATCCGTCCGCCCGGCGCTGTGCCAACCACAGGGCCGTGATGTCACAGCCTGTGATACCATGCAAACACTGCACACAGGTTACAGCTACCACCTGATAAGGTTCGACTAAACTCTGATGTAACAGCCTCATACCATCATACACACTGAAAAAACACTGAGCCAAAACAACTCTCTGCTTCACTGAAACTACAGACTCTGATGTGAAAACAGTTAAACAGAACTATTGTCTGACGGCAGCTTGGCAGAGGTCCACACTCTGCCCGGAGCTGTCACTACATATTTCACCTACCAAACACGTTCTGTGCTGAGACAGACACAGGGAAACTGCTCTCACCATTTCCACACTTTGTTCCCGTCGTGGCTCCCGGGAGCGTCCTGCAGTATGCACTGGTTGAACTTCATGGCTGTACACATGTAACACGGATGCAGCTTCAGGTCCACTCAGCTGGAGATCAGGGCGACAACACGACTCATTCTGCCTCTTAACAACTTCCTCGAACGCTGCACATGGCAGAGCGGCGGCAGCAGCTGAGGCACTTCACTTGTTGTGGTGGAGCTGTGAGTCAGCCGCCGGTCGTCTGACAGCCTCTGACGGTCTCTCCATGCGCTGCGGCGGGGCTCCAGGATCAGCCGGATTCGCCGCGGCTATATTTGTCCCTCTGAGGATTTAAGAGTAAAAGCTTCCTGCTGCATTCTGCCGCTGAATTAAAGCTCTCACTCATCTTAAAGGTTGACTTCATCTGAGCACACGCCCACTCTGCTGCGCTGGCCCCGCCCACTTCAGGGAAGGGCTGCCCTTATTGGACAGGTGTGAATCACAACAATGACACAGCCGTCCCTAAAACTAGTATGTCCACTGCGAAGGCTCGTAAATCACATGAAGCAACCTGTTACCTTTATGGAGGAAATCATTACTTCATCACTTTACTGCATTAAAAACAGACACTGTCTCATTAAGATGAATTATGTTTGTGAAAAAAAACTTTTTAAGAACAATAAACTGAACTAAACTTTCCATTTCACGACCACTTTCATTAGAGACAATGTGGCTGCTGCAGGAAAGTCCAGAGCAGGAACCAGTCAATTGTTCTGCGCAGGTTAATGGTGCATTCTGGGACGTCCCTGAACTTCCCACTGCTTTACTGCAGCCATCATAATGACTCGGCTTGATACTGATAACCAGTTCTGTTCATGCATAACAAGCAGACACTCCTAGCAGCTGGTGCCAGACGTCTTCACGCTCTTTATCTGCAGAATTAAGGACTTTGAGTGGTTGCATAAGATCATGCACTGTGGAGGAGAAACAATAAACGGTGAATCGAATTAAAGCAAAGTTCATACATTGAATTTTATCTCTTCTCAAATTGTTGTCACGCACTGCTGTGATTGTTTGCACAGGGAGGACCGGCCGTGCTACACACCGGCTCCGATTACAAACATCTACACATGCTTTTCAATGGGAGAAATTGACACCCACAATTCAATGAATATGGAAACTATGGTGTAGCTTCTTTAGCATGCTAACATTCTGATGATGGAATGTCTTCACTGAACACAAGCCTCTGAGGGTGGAGGATAATCCGCTGGTTTTAGAACCACTCCTTGGGACATTGTTTCCTGTCAGGGTGTGTTTGGGGTGTCGGGCACCATCAGCCCGGGCGGCCGAAGCAATACCAAATTTAAAAAAAAAAGAAAGAGAACAATCTGGGTGTGTTGGTGTGAGCAGTATCACAGCCACACCCGTCCACACAGGATGAATGAAGCTGTCACTTTCCTCTGCTCACCCTCTCTATTACTTCATACTGTCAGGCACATTAGCAGAGAGCTGCAGCCTCACCTGCATCCTGGGATAAAGATAGCCCGGCTGTGCTACTTTTAACCCGTCTAGCAGCTTTGAGGAAGCTAATCCTTCAATTAGCGCGGCCGAAAACAAACAGTGCTGGGAGACACTTATGTGACTGGGGGGAGTCAGGAGGCCAGTCGGACCAGGCTTGGACAGGAAAACATGGGGCAGCTTTTATAACTCTGAGACTGACTCACTGAGCAGATCGATGCTACAGAGTGTTGTCACGGTGCTGATAAGCTCCTGCAGTTATTCCTGTTGGTGTATTGTCTTGCATCATATATTGACATCAATAGGTTTACAAATGAATGAAATGAACTGGAATCGTTCGGCAGGTCAAATATTCTTTTAGTCAATCGACAGAAAATGAATCAGCTTTCTCTTGTTCCAGTCTTACTTTCAAAATAATGTGTTTCTTTGTTTGACAAATAATCTAAATCTAATCTAATCTAAATGTCTTATTTTCTGGCTTTTTGCTGCAGCTGATGACTCCATCTCTCTTTATCTACAGATGATCAACTGTGACAAGCTACAGAGCCGTTCTTTTTTTTGTCCCACTACAGTTTTTTTCTTCGCCCTAAAACTGAGAACAGACATTCAGAGACTGACACATTTCTCACAGTGACACATTTCTTGGTGTTTTGGCTCTTTACTCCAGCACATTGGATTTAAACTGAAGGATGGCTGTGAGGTCAGTTTTCAGCAGTAACGTGAGGGTGTTTACATCAGACGAATCCTAGGCCTTCAAATACACAGTTATTCAACTTTAGGGGCCAAAACTTGAATCATCATATTTTATATGTGGCTGCAGATTCTTAGCAGACAGGTCTTTATTATACTTAACAAAAGAATCCAGCGTTCTCAGCGTTAAATGTTTATTGAACCTATAAATAAATGAAATGTAATAGAAATAAATCAAGCAAGAATCAAACTGTCTAAAACTGGTGAAACTACTTTCAAGTAGTAAACAACATTATGAATCTAACAGGTCAGAGTGCAAACTTTTAAGAGACACATTTCACTTGGTTCCAACTAAATAGTCGACAAGCAGCTCTGCCGGTTTCAGGGGTTCTTTGTATTCTGGTCTTCAGCAAGCCAATCACATGCTGACTCAGACTGAGGTCATGTGACAACGTGGCCACTCAAGAGCACATCCATGTTTAACCTTAGAGATTCCTGCGTTGGATGTTTGGGATGTTTACTGTCCGGCTGCTCTCCTGGGCTCTCAGTCATTGTCAAACATCTCAAAAGTAAGACCAGAACATTTGTCCGATGCACAACATGATACATTTAAAAAACTATATGTCTGAGTGCAGCTGCAGTGATGTGATCTACGAGCGTGTTGGAACAAATCAAATAATGAACCTCTGGCACATGTTTAAGTGCAGCCATAAAGAACAACACTAGTTTTCAAGATGGGACTTTATGTGAAACAAGAATTAACTCGTTTGCCTTCCAGTGTGCAACACTTCATTTTCTAACTTTTCTTTCACAAGAGGATGTGAGGAAATTTAGGGGGAAGACGAGCTCGTCGGGTTAGCTTCTCATAAACAGCCAGTTTAGGAGAAGTGTGGGTCAGTGTGCTGGATTCAGCAGCTGCAGGAGGAGAGGGTTTAGCCTCATTTACCCTCGTCATGATCAGTGAGAGCGAAGCCACCGAACCCCATGATGCTCAGCAGCGTCGTCTGTTCGTAGAAAGAAGTCACTATAAAGAAGGGCCTCGACTAACGATGGCGACTAATCGATTAATCACCTCGGTCACAGTCTCCCAGAGCCGGAACTGACTTCTTCAAACTGCTGCTTTTCAACAATCTAAGATTCAAAAATCTTCACTGACGCTCACAAAGAAAACCAGTAAAGTTGTATATTGAAGAAGCTGGAACCAGAAAAGTGTTTAACATTTTCACCATGTCTGAAAGTTTCTTCTGCAGTAGAAGGAAAGAGCTGTTCAGGCTCACACAGCAGGTTTTTAACCAAATAAGTCAACAGCTTCTGACAGCTAGCTGCTCCTGGTCAAACAGCTCTGACCACAGCAGTGCTGGTCTGAAGGAGAGGTTAAACATTAACAGTGTTACATCAGGCCCCGAGCTTCCAGAGTCACCACTGACCCAACGAGCTACACAAGTAACAGGAAGTGGCTGTGAGTGATTTCTGGTGTTGCACAGACTCAACTACACACATCTATGCAAATTACACTTGAGTTGCACCTGCGACAGAAAAAACAAGGCTACAAACCCTCCTAATGACCCAGAACTCGTTTTGCTCTGTCCCACTTACATGACTGCGTGTGGATTCTGGAGCATGCATGCCTTTGGGCCAAATGTTGTCACAGGGCTTGGTCCATGAAGAGACTGAGTCCTCCTGAAAACACAGAGACAAACAGCCAGGTTCAGACAAACAGGCTGTCACACAAGAATGTTGAAGAAAACATATAGAAGAAAACAACTCTGTGTATGATTTGTAAAATGAATTTGTAGAATTCATGGTTGTAGAATTGTAAAGTAACATTTGCATCATTTACAGGACATCAGAGAAGAGTCGATGGACGTCTCTACAAATCTTACATTTAAGCATTTTTACATAACGTTTCTCATCAAATTAATTCTGCTTTCATTTCTCTGCTGGAAAGAAAAAAAGAGAAGTGAAGCCACGGTGATTGGGACATTTACATACAGAGGCTGAGGAGCTCCACAGCTGAGTTCATCATCAGCTCATATCACACTGTTTCTCTCACTGTGGGTCATTTCTGTGGTCACCAGCCGTCTCATGTGTTATTAAACAATAGAACGTGCTGACCTTTAAGGCCGTGTCAAGACCTTTCACAATTCTTGGCAAATGGAAATAATGGATTGTGAAACAGTTGGAAAACAAACATCTGTATCTCTCCTACTTGCAGTACAAATACTAACTGATACAATCAAGGCCAACAGCTTTAAGAACCATTAACATGAACACATCAGACGTCTTTATCGACTCTGAGTTTGTGACCACAGACAAGGCTGCTCTCGGCACAGTGGAAAAATCCTAACACACCTGGTCTTTCCAGACGTTGCTGGGGGTGAAAGGTCAGTGACCCTGAGCAGAGATGGAGAAAAATAGTCGACTGCCTCGAACTACAGAAGCCACATCGCATCACTCAGCCAGTAAATCCTCTTAACAGTCTGATTCTGTGAATTCACCATCTGCTGTTTACTGGATCTTCAAGCTGCATTCATCAAGATCTTCATAGTAACACTGAATGAAATGAATCTGTGATGGGTGTTGCTCATAATGACCGACAGGCAGCAGCATCATCATCATCATCATCATCAACAACATCAACATCAACAACAACAACAACAACAACAACAACAACAACATCATCATCATCATCATCATCATCATCATCATCATCATCATCATCGCTGTAGCTCAACAGAGTTTTTCACATCTTTTAGCTCATTGTTTTCTCAAAACTGGAGTCTATATTAAATGCTATCCTGATAAAATCATTCTGGGATGATTTTTTCTTTTGCCTGATGATCAGAGAATCTGACCATTTGACCATTTATCCAAAGAAGAACAATGTTTCAATTCAACATCAGATCTTCATCAGATTATTATGTGTTTTTATATACAAAGGAAATGTTTCATCACATGACAATAAATCATCAAATATCATGTTGTGTTAATGAATGGGTTAATTTGTACTAATTGTAATTCTTCCAATATCACCAATACTCAAAGGTCATTCTGTTAAATGTTCGACAGTGACCTGCTCATCTCAACCTCTCACTTTATTTCTAGCATTTAACCAAATTCACATTCAGACCCTAACCCCCGTTCCTCCAGGGGAACCCCCCCATCCCCCCCCCCCCCTCCTCTGCTCTATGTTTTAATGAGTCACAGTCCTACAATCATAGAGCAAATCTGAAGAATTCATCACCTTCCTATTCTGATTTCTTCACCACGCTCTTCTGTCAAATGCCACAAAAATGAGAAGTGTCGTTGCCAAATTTGGATAAACTCAATGAAACTGTATCGGTGGGAGTGTATTTCAACATCTGGGACAAGTGTAATCTCTTAATGACCGTCCACTTCCTCATTCTCTCATCAGTAATGGGACAGTCGTGATGAGAAAAAAAAAGCCCCCGCCTTTTCACTTCTCTTTGTGAGACATCTCATTAGTGTTGCTACAGCACACAAACAAAGCCCTTGCAACATCCACGGTGAACAAACATCTCAGGCCTTATACACTCTGTCTCCTTGACACCATTCCTGTGATGGCTGAAGGGTTTGTAGACACGCATGCATGTTTCTCAAATGTCACAGGTGGTGCAACACAGATCGTGTCACGAGGCTGTTTCAAAAACATTTCTCATCGAACCCAGGACGACAGCGGCTGCTCTTGAATACCACACAGCTGTAAGTCAGGCAGGTTATTGTGCTGCTGTGGCAATGTGAGCCACAGACTCACAATACGTATTCAGGCACACCTAGACGTCCTCGTCATTGTACGTCTTAAGACTGATTATGTAAAACTGACATGACGAGTCGGATAATGTCTCCAACAACACAGAGATGCAATAAAGGCAGGAATGTGTGGTGTTAGATTAGTAACACAAGGGTCACATGTCTGATGAGAGAATAAACAACAGGAGACACTAGAAGCTACAAGCTGGTTTAATGGATGTGATGTTTAATGGTCTGGGAACAGATGGCATCCAGTAGTTATCTAGAAGGATTCCTGCAGGTCCAGACTTAATAACAAACTAAGAATTCATGTTCCGCCCGTCAGCACCCACCTGTAGTCGGAGGAGCTGCTGGCTGAAGAGGTGCTCAGGCTGCGGGTCTTCCTGCTGCGCCCAGCCAGGCTGCGGCCGGGGACCTCTCCTCCGTCACAGGTGGAGCAGCAGTACGGAGCAGCTTCCACTCTCACCTCCTCTCCACCGTCCATCTCACACAGCCAGGCTGCAAGTCACCTGCACAGACACACTCTGGTGAGGCTCGGGTCAATTTTTAACAGGCATGAAATCATCACACAGATATGCAGGGTGGAAACACAGCTGCAAACTGCAGTGGGGAAACAGCCAATTTAACTAATGCTTTATTTAACATTATTTCACACTTTGATTAAGGCTATAATTCGGCAAACATACAGAAAACCAGGCAGCACAAATTACTGCACATTTCCACATTTAAAATCGGTTTAACAACGTAACTTGGATCAATTAAAGAAAAAAAACACTGTTAAGTTGCAACTATTATCAAGTCCATATCGATTTGAAATAAAGTGCTACCGAAATTTCTATGACACTCTGACAAAGCTATGACAAAGTGTAAAGTAGCACATGAGTGGACTTTATAAATCATAAGGCTTTTAGGACTTCTATCACTGTTGGCTAACTGGGCAAACAGCTAGCTATAACCTAGCTATACACAGTTTAATCATCGTGTTACAGCTAACACAGTCACTGAATATAACTAGTTCTGTAAATGATTAATTTATCAAACGTGTAATTACTGATAAGCCGACAAGCACGACTGTGGCTCGGATGAATGGTGACGGAGCCAGATGGCAGCTAACTAAGCTACTGTGAAGCTAGTTAGCGCGCTAAGCTAGCAGTTAGCAAGTTCAACACAAAGCGTAATATCGTCCACTTCTGAAGCCAACACTACCTTTTACCCACAACGTTAGAGGGGGCGAGACAAATATGGGTCGCAGCAGGGTGTCGAGGGATCAGAGCCTCACCATTGTTCCTTTTAGATAATAATGTTACACCATCTTTACCGGAGCTGTCAACAGTCAGCTCATCACTTCCTGGTACCGAGCGACCAATCGCGGGCGCCGCTCCGTGATGACGTCATGTTGGGCGACATCAGCAGAGAAAGTCAACAGAGGCCTGAAAAAAGTTTTTCATTAAATCAGCGCGACAGATAAAAAAACTCTGTGGTAACAAAGGAATCACATGTTAAAGGCCTGAGTTGTGAGCTTGTCATTTGAATTCAATAAAAGCTGCTACGAATTAACTGGTTATTCAATGTATTATTGTTTTGTGTTAATGAACTTTGTGTGGATTTACAACAGTTATACTTCTCTTGTTTATGTTGCCTGTTTACTTTTTATCTGCTGCTACTTTCCTGATGCTCCTTTCTATCCTTCTCTTTGCTGCTCGACGCTGGAAATTTCGCTGTTGTAGACTGATAAAGGAATATTTTATCATCTTCTTCCTCTTCTTCTTCTATTATTATTATTATTATTACCACCATCATTATTATTTTGTTTTGTATTGTTATTACATAACAAATCAGTTTTTTTCTTTGTCTGCTTGTGCTGTTTTATATAATAGAGAGAGTAATTGAGCAATAGGTTACCTACTTATTGCTCAATTGTTTACTGAAGATTCCAAATTTAGGGAAGCAGATCGTGTCCCTTGTGTAAATGTCTGTGTGATTTTGAAAAGGTTCAACATGCCAAGTCATCACAAAGTAGCAACTAAAACTTTTTCCATGATGATGATGTAATGTGGACAGTGACGCAGCAGGACTGAATGTGGTCTGACTGCTCTGCACAGACACAGTAACTTTATTTGAAAACACTGAGGAGTCTGACCTTGAGCCTTGGGGCCATCCAATGATCCAATCTGACACAGTCTGGGTTCTTGTCTTCCTAATATTCAGGTGGTCTGGGCCAGACAGTGTTTATTAAGAGGCCTTTGTCCAACCTGTAAACTGGTGTGTGACAGCACCACTGTCTCACTCATTACACACAAATCTGTCCCTTCATGGTTTATTTTTGTGTCAAAACTCTTTGGATTATAGGCACCAAGGTCCTGTCACACTCAACTAAACTTTATGATACTTATCCAGGTTGTTTTGGATAAAAGCATCTGCTGAATGAAATTGTAGAATTGCAAGATTATTACAGAGCAATAAATGAACTTTCCCTTACAAGGTGTCACCTTAGTGCTATTAATTTAAATTCTCCTCAATAATTTTCTGCTCAAATTCTAACATAGACTGAGTTATGTAAATAAGTGTTATATGTGAAATAAATGTGTTTTTTGATGAAATCATTTAACATGTTATCACCACATATCAAAGCTCAACATATAATGTACACACTAACAAGACACTGATGTGATTTTACAATATTAATAGTATTTTTTTTTTACACAAATTATGAATTCTCCTATGACCTATAACAATCTGTGTTTATAAAAGTAAAAAGGTCCAATCTGGCTGAAGAGACGACCAGATTGCAGTTCATATTTTTGTCCAGTAGAGGGCAGAAAGGTCAGAGAGTACGTCTAAGCATATACATTTAATACAACAACCTGGGACTTTGAGACCAGCATCTGTTGGAAGGGAAGAATAAATGAGCAGGTAATGAGGGAAATGAGGGAAATGAGGGAAAAGCTGCTCTGCAGTTTCAAGCCTCACAATAACTATTATTCATGCAGAAAGAAAAGTAACGGCGTGCAAGTGAGTGTACAGAGGAGCCAGGCTGATTCAACAGTGGATAAGAAATTGTTTATTTGACTTGAACATAATTACAAGGAAACCAAACAGTCTGCAACATTCTAGCTTCAGTGGTAACCGCTCTAAGTGAATCACACTCAACACAGTATGTCATCTCAAACTGCTTTTTATTACATCTTAAATAACAGTACATTTTAATATAGTTTCTATCTTGCATCCAGCTTTCGGTTGTACACTGACTGACTTTAAAATTAAATACAAAAGGTGAAAAGGGAACAGTGGGGGTGCAGAGCTCTACAGTTATTTGATGGAGAAAGAGAGAAAAGGAAAGGGAATTTAATTAATTTTTAATATTTTTTATTTCATTTTATTTTTTGCCAACTCCAGGCCTAACGCACAATTACAGCACATTTTTTGTACAGAATGTCGCAGAGAAAAAACAGAATGGAAAAAATGTCACTACTGCTAAAGAAAGAGCGTCTCTGTTTACAAGGAGAAGGGAACAACAGAAAATTCTGCCATTCAGATGCTGCAAGATTTTTTTTTTTCATTTTTTATTAAAGGACAGAAAAAAACCTGTTATAAAATGTTTTTCTTCGTAAGTGGAATTTTGTTTGCTACAGAAGGAATGAAAATTTATTTGTTCCATTTGAGATTGTGTATGTTTAGGTGAATGAATGTACATATGCATGTGTGTACAATTTAAACATTTACGTTACTTCTCAATTTGTGGAATCCCTCCCAAGTATGGACCAAGTAACCGTTTATGTTGCAGGGTTTGCTTCTCAAGTGCATAGCTTTTGACATTTTAGTTGAATCATGTATGCACGGAGTAGCCAAAAACAAAAAGAGAAAAAAAAAAAAAAGAAAAAAGAAAAAGAAAAATATAAATACCATTGTATTGATATATTCAACAGGTTATTTTCTTAAAGAAAAACATCAAAGGACTTAATTCCATATGCAACTTTTTAAGCAATTCTACAGCATGCGATTCTAAGAGATAACCCACCCATGGCAGACAACCAAAATCTTTTTTTTTTCGTTTTTAACTTAAAAAGTTTCAATATCATTATTTTCAAACATTGATTTATACAACATGTCATTCACAGAGTAGTAACTGCATTTCCAAGCACGGAATGGGCACCTCTGTTTAAAGAGAAAGGTCCGGATTGTAACCGGGCTAAAGTGGAGGTACTCCCTACCCGACCAAATCACATCACCGGTCCCAACCACGGGCAACAGAAACCAGGGAAAACAAAACGAAATTAAAGGAGAAAACAAATGAATAAAAAAGGGGGGCGGGGTGGATTATGATCCGATGGGTTAATCTTCATTTAATTATTCTACACTGTCGCCAGACAAAAAGGTGTAAGAATGGTTAAAATGGTTTGGTTTTTTTTTGTTGTTTTTCGTTTTAAAAACGAGCATTCATTATCATAAACAGCATGTGCTTGGTTAGTTAACTTTTTTTTTCTTTAGACATTATTCTATATATGCAAAGTTTAATTTTTGTGCAAACAAAGATTTGTGGACTACACTGGAAAAAAAGAAACAGTAAAAGTATCATGGGACTAAATATACAGAATATACAGACTCCCTGTTGAAGCTGAATTCTCTCGCTTTGTTCTCCAGTGGGATAAAGCTGGATTTAAAATGACGTGATCTGGAGGTTCTTTTAGTTTCCAACTTAAAAACATTCTCTAAAATGTGTAAAGACTAGGAAATAAAACAAAGCTTTGATCCTCATTTTAAACATTAACTGACAGTTCACTGATCTACTTCTCTTTAACAAAAAGAAAAAAAAAATGAAAACAAGGAAACAAAAATAAACATGGCCAAAAAGCTATTAAGAGTTAGATCACTGTTAGGTAATAACCTTCACTCAGACCTGTGTATAATGAGGACGCAGGACACGTTTGCTTGGTGGTGGCGGCAGCGGCGGTGGGGTGTTTGTATTTTCACTTACTACAATACCAGACCATGGTCATGGGAGGAATGCACAATTTTCCCCTCCGTTCCATTTTGAAACCACTAAATTCCTCGAGCTTTTTTTTTTCTCTTTTTTTTGTAGCTGAATGAGTGACAGACACTTGTGCTCTTTTAAATGAGAAGGAGAGAGAGAGAGAGAGAGAGAGAGAATTTTTGCCCTTGATAGTTTTTTGGGGTGTTTGGAGTCAGTATCATGGTGTTTTTGAAAAGATTGGATATGCAATAAAATTGAACATTGTGATGTTGGAATGGTCTTCCACTCAACTTTGGAGTCCAGATGCCATCTGGAAGCAAACACAGGGAAAACACATGATTATCATTATTCAGTGAAATCACTCATTGGCCAGAAATCTGTAAAATTATTAAAGTAAGGGTTGAGCACATGTGCATATCTTTTTCTTCCAGTTCCATGAGCACTTACAAAAACTGCTCACACATACAATTTATTCGTGTTTATGTTATAATATTAAGCTATTATTATTAAGTCCAAACTCAATATCACTTCAGGATTTGACCATTTCTGAAGCTTTGAAGGCTCTAAGGTAAGATAATTCCACTGCGAGGCTGATGTCATATCACGTTCTATGTTTTGTTTCACTTCATGTACCACATATTAATATTATTATTAGTAGTATATTATTACTACTATTTAAAATGATATGTAGTTGAGTGCAGTATATATAACATTACATTACTATATCATTATATCATTATATTATACATGTACATGTATGTCATACAATGTATATGCTATATTATATCATACTACTACTATATGCTATATTGTATTATTTTATATTGTATTATTATTGTAGTACTGTAGTACCATATTACTAGATTATATTTACCATAATGCACTATAGCATTAGCATTACCACTGCTGCTATTGTACCTTGTACACACTCAGGTATACACATTCAAATGTCTGTTATCTCTACTGCCTAATTTATTGTGTCTAAATTTTTTATTAATTCTACTTATATTCTACTTTATATTTTGTATTCTAAACAGTGCAATATAGGAGAAACGATGGAGATGTCAATTTCCCGGAGGGAACCTCCCAAAGGGATTAATAAAGTACTCTGTCTGTCTGTCATGTTTCTTATGTTGCACTCTCCTTCCCAACCACCAGATGGCAGTAGATACAAACACTAGGCGAGGTCCCATGTAGCTGATGCTGTTAGTTAAACCATTCCTCCAGTGCACATCAGAGAGCACTCAGCTCAGTTTACCTTCAGACTCTAGTTCCAGATCTTGAGGAAGCTGTCCCAGGACCCTGTTGCCACTGCCATGCCGTCGTCGGTCACACCCAAGCAGCTCACCCGGTTATCATGACCAGCCAGGACACCTGCAGAGACACCAGAGGCTGAGACACAGCAACAAACCTGCCCCGTCTGATGGACAAGTTCCACATGGACACAAAGATATTAGAACATACTGTAAGTGACAAAACCATAAGTTCATAATTTCCAAATTGGACATTGTAGAAACTGAGTCTGATTCATAAAAGGGGAAACATGGAGAAAAAGATGAAGCAGGTTTGAGGACATGTGGGATCCTGACACCTGCCTGGCTCAGATGTTCTGGTTGTTTGGGTCAAACCACAAAGAGCAGCATAGATTCCAGATGCCACTGGCTGAGCTTTAGACGATTCTGAAAGGCTAACACTGACCCAATATGTTGATAATCAATATGTGTGTGTGTGTGTATTTGAAATGGCCTGCTCAGATGTGGGCCTCCTCTGATCCCTGTCCTGCTATGCAGTCAATAGCTGTAAAGTATTCATGCCTCCATAGGGGCTCTTCACTGCTGGAGCAGGTGACGCTCGCTGCTCTCCCAGATGTATATTAATGCCTTTTATACTGTATGTGTGAGGGGGGGTCTTCTCCTGTTTTGCCTCATGCAGACCCCATTATATTAAACTACAAGGGTCAAAACAGGACAGGACTCTGGAGAAGTTGGGGCTTGTGGCTTTACCAGTGTAGAGGTTTCATCCCGTCTACTGTCCTGTGTACAGTCCCACGTCATGTCAGGTGTTTACATAAAATGCTTATACAATACCACATAAACAAAATCACACAGCTATCAATTGTATATTATACTATATATAGACTCCACTTGTAGCAGCAATATGTGGCATGCTGCTCTTAAAGGGCAATGTAGCACATGACGCCTGAAGTCTGCTCAGTAGAAATACAACTAAAACAGTTACCACCAATAAATAAGTTGTTTACTGTGTAAATAAAGTCATAATCACGTTGACAAAATCATTCATTTAGCATTTTTGACAACATTTTAAAAAAAGGCTGCCATCTTAAATTTAGTGTATAAAAGCACAAGACAAAATACTTGAATTCAAAGTGAAAACAAATATCTACAAATTCAATTTAAAAAACAAAATAACAGATGGTTAGTATTTGGTATTTGGGCCATTGACGTCATTATTCGTTAGTATGTGGACAGGTCTGTATCAGATTTGTACATCTGGACATTTCTGTTTTTTCCCCCCATTCTGCTTTGCAAAGCTGCCGAAATTCTGTCAAGTCTCATGAGGAGCATGAGTAAACAGGAATTTTAAAGTCCTGCCACATATTCTGGATGGGCTTGAACTCTCCGACTTGGCTGCTCCAGGACATTAAAGTTGTTTTAAAGCCATTCCTGTGCAGCTCTGGCTTCATGTTTTATGTTGTCTTACTGGCAGCAGGTTTTCCCTCCAGGGCTCTTCTGTATTTCTCTGCCTTAACAGTACACTCTACCTTCACAGGCCTCGCAGGGTCTGTGTGTTTCTACTGATGCATGACGACCAACCATATAGCCATATATAGCATTTAGACTGATGGCCAAGAAGCGAACTTTTGTCTGATCATACCACTGCATTTTCCTCCACTTTACCTCCCAGAGTTCCAGAGTTGCCTTCTGGCAAACACTCGTCTACATGTCATGTGAGTTTTTTTCAACGAGCATAAAGCTGCGACTTGTGCGCTGGGTTGTTGTCTGCAGCTCCTTCACAGTGCCCACACGACTTTTGGTAGCCAGCTCTAAGATTTCTAGTATCCTTTCCCTCACTGGTTTGGTTCAGTTGACTTTTCACAACTTGGTTTGGAAACGCTCTGTTGCCTTATGTTGTAGTTTTTAAAAGGAAATTGGCTAATCAGCTGTTTAACGTTCGAGATGCAGATATAGAAATCAAACATCTACAATCACATCATGAGAAAACCTAGAAAAAGGCTGTGTTTAACAAAACGTATATACTGGAATAAACTAACTCAAATACATTTTACAATTACAGTGAGACTAACTGCAATGAACTCGATTACACAGAAATAAGTTTGATATATTTGTAAGGACTTTCTTCAATAATAATTCAAAAAAACTTAATGCTATTATTGATTTTCTTGCTGTTGTTCAGCACATACAGTACAAACTGCAGTACAATCTGAAAGTAGTGAAATGTTCTTATTAAGAGGGGGGTTGTTGGTGAAGTTGTCCAACATCCCAAAACCAGTCAGTAAGTGAGAGCCACGCCCACTTCCTACATTAACTGGCCAGATGTACAGAGGTGACTGCACACTTGACCTTTATTTTTGGCCAACTGTCCTCCAGAGTGATTACAATAACCCAACAGAAAATACACCATCAACTGCTGGTTTCTACAAAGTGTCTTAAAGAGGGTATAACTCATGTCATGTGCCCTTTCAGCCACGCTTTTAATGTGTGTGTGTTTTGGCATGGAGAAGTACATCAGCACCAGACGTTCATCCTTTGCTCCATACGGTGGCTCACCTGCACGGTCGGCCTTCAAAGTGTCCCAGACGTTGCAGTTGAAGTCGTCGTAGCCGGCCAGCAGTAGGCGGCCACTCTTGGAAAATGCCACGGAGGTGATGCCGCAGATGATGTTGTCGTGTGAGTAAACCATCAGCTCCTGGTCAGCACGCAGGTCAAACAGCCGGCAGGTGGCGTCATCGGAGCCCGTGGCAAAGGCGTTGCCATTGGGGAAGAACTGCAACAAAGGTGAAGGGAAAATTTCAGGGTTGATACCTTTGTGCATAAATCCTTTATTTTAGAGTGATTGTAGCAAATTACTGTGCTTTATTTAGCCATAGTGATTACATATACTCTTGTCCTGCAACAGTAACTAGTGACACCTCTTCTGCAGTATTGATCACTTAAAAGTGTGGCAGGAAGATCTAACAGTTGAATTTAAACACTTTGAAAAACTTGAACAATCTGCAGTCTGACTTGCAAGTTGCTTATAATACCTACGACTTCACCTGAACAGAACCTGAGACTTGCTCTGACAGACATGACTTGAGACACACTGATATGATTAGTGTGTGTGTGTGTGTGTGTGTGTGTGTGTGTCCTTACGCAGATAGCGTTGATGTCCGACTCATGGCCAGTGAAGGTCTGTCGGCACATTCCTTCTCTGATGTCCCAGAGCTTGGCCGAGGCATCGCAGGCTCCAGAGACAAACAGCCTGGTGTCGGGTGCCAGACTGAGGCTCATGACATCACCGGTGTGACCAGCAAATGTAGTTGTCTGCTGCCCAGTCTCAATGTCCCACAGAGCACTGCAAGGAAGCAAA
Source organism: Centropyge bicolor (assembly GCA_037975185.1). Taxonomy (NCBI): domain Eukaryota; kingdom Metazoa; phylum Chordata; class Actinopteri; family Pomacanthidae; genus Centropyge; species Centropyge bicolor. The sequence continues at coordinate 672,499 of JBBMOC010000066.1, read as the reverse complement.
AATCAGTCATCAAACATTATCAAATTACAGGTAAAACATACAAAACAACATCAAAGGTGCTTTGAAATTTTCAGTGGTATTTGAGGAGGAAACTGATTGGCTCATGGTGTGGTGCTGTATGAAGTCTATCTGGCACAAGCAGACCAGCATTTGGGGTTTAAGGTTAATTTGGCTTCTATCTGTGGCAAACCAGAAACTCTATATTGATGCAAAAAACTGATGTGGCAATAAGGTTTCCATAAATACTGCTGACAGAAAAATCAAAAGAGGGTGGACTTAATGTAGGAACAACTTACGAATTATAGAATTTATTTATAATGTTTCATAAATTGTGTCACTTTTGAGGTTGAAGTTTGTGGTGGGGCGTTGTACTGGATTGCATTGAGTGCAGTACCACAACTCACCAGGTGGTGTCTCCAGAGCTGGTGACAATCTGGTTGTCATCCAGGAAGCGACAGCAGGACAGGTAGCCTGGCAGGAATCAAACACACTGATTGAATAACTCATTCACAATGGACTGTCTTTTCTTGTGTTCAGAGGTAGAGGCTGCATTTCCACACAGTCTGCACAGAGGAAGACACTCGTTCCAAATGATCAGAGCATGCTATGTGTGCTGGATGTGAGGGAGATGAATTGACTAATTCACCAGCAGAAACAGGAAAAAAAGCTGTAGGGTATCTCCTGCTTCATGACTTGCTTCCATAATTCACCCTTCACTAGCTGGCAGAGTGTACGTACCCCTCCCTATAGCGAGGGAACTAGAACTAAAATGCTGACACACTTCCTGCATCATGTGACACTGATCAGATGAATGCTCCTTGCCTAAGAGCTCAACACTTTCATTAGCTTGAACTGGGATACGGCTCGACCAGCTCCTGCTTTTGTGGACAAAGACACACCATGTGACTGGCATCTCTCGGATGTGAGAATAATTCTGCTTACACCAGTACATGAGGTCGACACAGGAAAACCAACACAAAGCAAATAATGGCTTGTATTTGACTGGTTGTCTGTAGGTCTAACAGTGTATGTACAACACAGCTTTACTGATACCACCCAGATTCAGACAGTTTTCCAAATCATTAGAATTTGGTACGATCTCAAGAGAAGAGATAAATTAAGACTTGAGTGTTAACAATGCCATGATAATCTTATGACAACATGACATTTTGGACCGCTCTTGTCCTTTAGTAGAAAGCAGCTGCTGGGTGAACATGATGATGCAGAGTGTTGTCTATTGAAGGTTTCACACTAAGGCTGCTGCTCTTCTGTAATCATACATTTCAAACACTTTTCAAGGATACAGTTTTTCAAAATTAAGGGCAAATAATTCACATACACGTGAGTATGACACAGTATGATATAAGTCCTGAACAGTTTACCTCAATTCAACAGCAGATATTTAAGGTCAGGCTCCACAAACTATGAAAATATCTAATTTCTGATTTTCATGATATCTGTCTTGTAGAAGCAAAATAACTAGAAAACACACAACAATTCATGAGAGGGTCCCAATACAGACACAGTGTTGATAACTGAACTTCATTTATCTTGATGAGGAATTTTTGACTTGCCAACAAAAAGCATGAAAATGCATTTTACACGCATCCATCTTTATCATATTGTTGGCTGTTTTTGAGCTGTTACACAGGATCTATGTGGAATGTCTACACTCTAATGGACGTGCCTACCTGTGTGTCCAGCCAGCTCGCGGCTGACGCGCACGTTTCCCTCGCGGGTCTTCAGGTTGTAGATGGAGCAGATGTTGTCCAGACCTCCACAGGCAACATAGTTCCCAGAAGGGGCATAGGCGCACGTCATCACCCAGGAGGAGCGCAACGGGATGGCATGGACCTGGAAGAGAGGAGGAAGATTTAATATTCGATAGTATGCAGTGACAGATGGGAGAGAGAGAGAGGGGGGAGGGCGTGTGACAAAGTCTGTCCACAATATTCACTTAACCTTTCAAGGGCACAATAGTCACTATAAATAGCTTTACTTGGCTCCGTCAAACACTTGTGAATTGTTTTATAATGAACTCCGCACTTTGTCAATCTAGATCAAAATAGCTGCCTGAAATGGGGGAGTGATGAGGAGGTGCTGACAATGGTTTAGCAAACCAGGTCATTTTACCATTTAGAAATCTGGTGAAAGCCAACCATACATAGTCTATGCTATTTATGGCGTCGCCTCATTTTACTCTATTATGAAGCCGACATTTTTATTGTTCCATTGCTGTAACAAAACAACTTGGAGTTATAACTGTTCAGCATCAACAAAATAAGATACAAAGAAATAAAATAAAACACAAGAATTACAGGTCACTGATGGTGTTTCAGTCCTTTGGATCATGGTCTGTACCTTGTTTGTGGTGTAGCTGTCCCAAATAATGAGTTTGCCGTCCTGGGAGGCGCTGACCAAAAGCCTGGTGGAAAGAAATATAAAATCAAACTATGGAACAATATAAAATTACCAGTCTCTTCAAACCTGAGGAAAACTAGCAGGAAATCACAGCTAGAAGAACGTTAATCCTAAAATGGAGTTGAGGCACAATGATTCATTTCTGTATAATTCTAATACAGTATGAAGTGCTTCCCAAGTTATTTATTTCCTTTCAGTTGTTTATGTGTGTGCAGAGTTCACAGGTGAGGCAAAGTTATTCTGATAGGAATCATTACAAACCCTGCCTTTTCATTCTAAACACAGCTCTCAGGTAGCTCCATGGCTGTGTTCTGCTATGTGGGTGAATCCAACAAGAGTAACCACAGTGACGGCCCCAATCCACATAGGACCAGGAAAAGGAGTGAACACACCAAGGCCTGCTGGGACTATGCAAATCTTAACTACCGGGCTGTCAGGAATGTGCTCACATGTACACACTCCAACAGATAATAAGCCAGGGACTGCAGGGTCTGCACTGGGAGTTTTAGGCTAAAAGAAAATGAAGCATCTTCCCAGTCTTAAAATGAACAAGCTAAGCTCAAATGATCAGAGCCCAGGATGATGTCAAAAGCAGGAAAATGTACTAATTTCAGACCAGGCCCCACATTCACTTGTGGGAGCAATGTGAGGGAGTGAGAGTGAGTGTGTGTCAGCTGGGAGATGATGATGCAATGCTTTGAGGTGCTCACTTCCTAGTCAGAACAGAGCTCTGACTTCCACAGGGTCGGGAACAGAGGCCCAATGTTCTACATCAACAAATCAAACCATGATATTAACTGCTCTTTTTTTTTCTTCTCTCAAATCAAAATAGAGCAAAAACCTGATTTTGAGCAAACACAAATTCACAGTTTGCTCATCATTCATCGAGTCTGTTTGAGTAACTGATGCAGTCAAACACAAGGAGAAGACTGTGAGTAGCTGTAGTTACATTCAGCTACGGTGAATAGCAGCAAAAGATGAAAAGCATTAGATGCAGTCACACTTTAGTTCTTGTTATGAATTTTTACCTATGTAATGTAAATGGTTTCCATGCAAAAACAAATGCACCTATTTACATACAGTGTACAGTTTTTTTTAAAGAAAACAACTTTGGAGGCTTAAGGCCATGATGAGTCAACACTTACGTAAGAAATAATTAACAATCTAATATAAATTGAGCATAACTTTTTTTCCCCACTAATGCCCATCTGATCCTGCTTGCAACATATTTGTCTATTAAACTCAGTGCAGACATGGGATTTCAGGTGTGCTGCAATGGTTATATAATAAAATGACTCAGTACCTAATTATTAAGAAATCAACATTCATTTAAAAAAAAAAAATTGAATTCCAAACCCTAGAAATACAAGACAGCTGTAACCAGAGCAGTCTTCTATTAAAAGCCCATAGAAAGACTTTTTGGGTCAACTGTGCTTATGAGGAAATCTTTTCATATGGGATGGGAGATGTGACTCATGATTTCATGAGGACTGAGGTTATCAAGTTCCTTCACTGCCAATACAAAGTACTATTATGCAGAATTTTTGTAAAAATACTTTCTACTGGAAAACAATTTTTGCGGGTGACTTAAGAGTTAGATTTCTCCTGTTTAAGTACTACACTACAACTTTGCATCTTGCAGGCTTTCTATGTAAGAAACATTTGTGAGGTCCACAGAGTGAACATTTAACTCAATATATTATTGGCTAATGAGGGGAACTAACTGTAACTAACTGCTGGGATTCTTTCTCAAACTCTTAGAAACCCACCGCTGAATTCAAGCTGTGTCTCCACAGGGCTAAAAATACCAGAGTCTGGGTCAAAACATCTTCATGTGACCTTCTTTCTGGGTGGCTGAATCTCAGCAGGTAGTCTAATAAATACCCCAACTCCTCCGGGAGGTGAAACATTAACACATGAAACAAACAAACAGGAAGAGCTGACAGTGGGTAAACACAGTAGTAGACTTTTTCTTGGGCATATGACAGAGGATGATGAGGTGACATAGCAGTTTGCAATGGTCTCTCTGTGGACTGACGCACAGCAGCACCACAGTGATTAACTGGTTGGTTGCTGAGGTGAGAGGTGTGTACAACTCCAGGGAAAAAGGCTTTATGTGAAACGAGGAGTGTTGCTTCATCTGCCTCAGCCATCGAGCCTCAACACAGCTCCAACAAAGGCCGACTCCATTTTGAGTATTTTCCCGACCCACATACCCCACCCCCAATGCACACAAACACAGCACACACACAAACACAACACAGTAGACACACTCAAGGATAGAGTGGCTGATGCATGCTCGATGTGCCTTCAACACAAAATGCATTACCTCCTGTTGCATTAGACACTGAGTATATATTAATCTGACAGATCACTTTGGACAGAGGTAAAGAAAAAGGCCTGCTCTTGGATGTAACAGTGAGCAATTGTGGAATGTCATGAATTGACGAGGAGCCTCAGGAGAAGTAACCAACACAAAGACAGTCAAGCTGGCTTTTATACCCATTTCCTGCATTTAGGCGAAGGGGGCTGGGCTGATGGGATGAAATATTTAGTTAATGGACAGAATGGAGTTGAATGAGATTACCTCGAGTCAGTGCCCCAGTGCATGGCATAGATTTTAGCCAGATGCCCCCTCAGTGTCCGTCTAGTGCGCATCTGAATTCGGCCAACAGGGTCGATGTTAGCTGTGATCTAAACCAGATTCAGACGAGAGAAAAAGTCAGTTTAATGCAGCTACGTTCTTTCTGCTGTTTGCAAGTTTCAAGCCGTGCAGCACAGCGAGGTGGTATTTCTGTTTGTTAAAGAAATGAAGGCACGATTGAAGATATGACTAAGAGAAACACAAAAAGAATGCAGTCTTCAAATCATGTCCTCACTTTAAGCACCACCCACCCAAACACCTACCCAACAATGAAGCTGGTTTTAGTATTTTTATGACATACTTATCATAGTTAAATAATAAATAAGAGTGAAGACCATGGTAGGAACATATATTATATTATTATTATTATATTATATATATTTCTTACCTGAGACAGGGTAGCATCCGCACACGCTTTCCTGGCATCCTGAAACACAACAACCCAGTTCAAATCTCTCAACTCTTTACTATTAGTTTAACAGCAGTGAAATGATATGGCTGTGTCTGTGTAACATTTTAGTACCAAGCAAAGAACCTAACTGTGCTTTGGCACAAATTGTACTGAAAAAGTATTGCTTTGATATTGATATAAAATTCATATTAGTGATACAATGTCACAAACTGACATCCTATTGTAGTTCATAAGCCAGTGGGGTTCACATTATATTTACAGCTGACAATTTCACCCCAATGACACTGTCCTTACAAGTCAAAACAAGAATCATTTAATAAAAGATATTATTTAGTGGTCTCTGCTTAACTGCACTTTGCCACTGACAGCAAACATTTTAACAACATGAACATCATCATGCAAAACATCATGGAGCAGTACAAGTGAAAAAATGATGAATTCTGCATCATAACAATTAAGGTGAATTCTTATTCAGTTGCAGAAAACAACAAAGATGCTTTAGCCTCAACCCAGTACAGTCTTGTGTGGGTGACTGCCAGCATAGTAGGTAATGGTTTCAGTGAATTTGATCATTTGATCAAACGACAAAATAAACAAATAAATAAAGTGGCTTCATTCCAGCCATATCTTCATTATGTCATCATTAATGGAGAAGCATCAAAATAGGAAGCTTCTCAGTGAAAAAGTCTGCTTTCATAAACACCAGTGGAAAACATCAGTCTCTGGAGCACATGACTTAATTGACAAAATGTCAACCTGGATTTGTAAACTAATGAAAAACTAAAAAAACAGGCAGACTTAAGGACACTGAAGGACTTACTCTGATCTGGTTCTTGAGCTGCTCAGCCTCCTGGCGTAGCTGATCCAGTTCACTCATTTTCCTCTGCTAATGGTGTGCTTCGCTCCGCCGCCTAGACTCTTGCTGATCTGGAGGAGACAAAAAAATGAGAGGCTCAGCATACATATCACATACTGCTCATTTCGTGTTGGTAGTAACACACAAAAAGTATAATTAAGTAACTCATACTTTTGACTTTTTTCCTTTGAATACCAGTGCACCTAATTACATGTAAGACGATGGGCCCGTGTAAAGACATCATGTGCTTTTTCTTTTTTTAATAATGAATTTATGGACATGGTTACGTCAACAAAATGTAGCTGAGGATCACACACAGTCTCTCAAATCCAATCTGTAAGGCCCAGACAAAGTCGCAGGGAATCACAACAGCCCAACACTTTCTAGACAGCTCAAGACTTGTCCTTGCCAGCTTGAAACTGTTACCTAGCAACAAGCACTCGCCAGCTACTTTAGGCTTAAGATAACAATTTTGAGGATGATGTTGAATTTGTTCTCTCTCCCCCACAAAACAATAGCAAACCCCTGGGCAAACATTTGGCCATACTGAGCAGCTGATAACCATTCCTCAACAGCAAAGGCAAAAAGGCTTAATAATAACAAAAAAAAGTTTGAAAAAAATCCACTCAGCTATAAGTGACTATAAACATACCACCTCCTGGACAGTCAAAATGAAACAAGGATTAAGAGTCCAGATATCAAGAAAGCAGAGAAACAGACCAAAAGACCAACTTGGGTTTTGTTGCACTACTGGAACCCAAAGGTGCTCAGATGATGGGCAAGGTTTGGCAAAGCCGTCAATGCTCTGGCCTCTGGACTCTAAACTCTCCTCCAATGTCATCCCTGTAATCCTGGGACACAGTTGATTCAGCTCCTCCAGCCAAATCCGGTTAAGACAAAACCTGCTGATGATCCTAAAAGCAGTGGCTATCCCGCTGACCCCAATCCTCTGGTTGACGTTCTTAGCACTGACACTTTCACTCTCCATAGAAAGAAGACAAATTCTACTAAAAAGAAAACTAAGAATTATGAACTCTGGCTTACAGGCTTGTAGGCATGTTGGACAGATGAAAATGGTACAATCATTAGTACTTTAAGTGCTTCTATAAGTCGCAGCAAATGAGTGGACAAAACTTTCCAAAAACAGCTGTCCATTAAAAGAGTCAACTCCAGGATGATTTATAATTTCAGAAACCACATCCAGAGAAGTTAATGAAGGAAGTCTTCCTTTGTTGTCTCTTCTCATCCATTCAAGGACCAATTACGCTCAAAATTTCATCAAATTCCTTAAAGAAAATACTGTCAGCAACATCACTGCCCATCAGTCAAATACAAGCTAATTACAGTAGCATTTGTACTGTAAACACGTCTTACCTCCCTGTTTCTCTGGGTTTCGATTAAGGTCCTTTGTCCTGGGGAGTGTTGAGACCTTCTGAATGAACACCTTATCCTTCAAGCGCCTGACATCTCAGTAGCTACCTGTCACCTGATTGGCCAGTGCTGCTAAATGGGTCTGCATCTAAGCAAGGCGCCTTAACCCCTAATCTTGGTGATAAAAACGTCTCATGGTAATATCACTGGCTAATTCTTGTCTTCTCTCTAACAGCCCTCTGTGTAAGAGGTAATGTAACCAACCGGTGGCCTTTACAATGAGAGCTATGAGCAGGGGCAAGAGATTTTTGAAAAATCAAAAACATATCAAACTGTAAAACCATAACATTTCTATCTTTTTTACAAAGTTTTAGGCCAAGGACATATAACACAGGTTGATGAAGTCTAGGTCAGGGTGATTTATACTCTACAGTCTACAAATAACTCAGAGACCACACTTCTACTGCTGCCAATTTTGTTCAAATTATGACAAACCTAAAAGCTAAAGTAACCTTGTCCTGAAAGACATGTAATACAATCTAAAAGGTTTTCTTCTATTTTCTTATCTTTGTCAGCTGATTCCATGTTTTTGCCTTGAGTCACTTTTTCTGACTGTTTGTTTTTGAACATCTAAGTAACGATAGTACACTGTCACTCCCAAAGCATTTTTTTGTAAACAGTCCTAATATGTTTGCCTAACTCTGCAGAGGAACAATGATCCTGCTCCCAAAAACGTACTTGCTCCTGAGGTTGTGCTTTCCCATGGCCCAGGAACTATGGGGGTGGAGACTGCAGTGCTAAAGGTTGCTGACTGGTCCCACGAGTCTTGTGGCTGCTGCAACATGTGAACAGCATCCATTCTGTCTGCAAGCAAGAACTGATTGTCCTGGCTTTAAATGACAATGCAGCACAGGCAACCAGCATACCTTTGGCTCTTTCTGGATTAGTGGCTTGTTTAATGAAGGTTCCAGGCAATCCTGATCAATTTGTCTGTAAATATCATTATATTAACTAGGTATCTGGTTCAGATGGTCATTAGTGATTCGTAAATATATCACATAAGTCAAATCAGTAAAAGAGTGGCTGTGGAGAATGTTACAGAAAAAAACATGAACTGGGCATAAACTCAACTTGTGTCTGAACACATGATGAGACTAAAATGTGATTCAAACATTTATATTTTTATGGCCTTTGGTTGCAAACCTACAGAAGCCAGGGCTCACTATCTTTGCTGGTCATGCTCTGCCAGGGCCGCACTGCAGCCATCTTAACTTCTCTCTGGTTTTAGGGGCTTTCTGTCTTCTTTTTTGGCTGAAACAAGTAAAACACATGCTCAGTAAGGCTGAGGTCAGGTGATCAATGCAGCCTGTCAAGAACATTCCACGGTCTGGTCCTTTAAAACAGGTCCTAATATTAAGACTATTTGAGACTGCTTTGTAGGAATAAATTAAAAATCTTCATTGGTCTTTGTGCTCAAAAATAACGTGGCTCTTTTAAAAAGCAAAAAAAATCCAAGATGAGGTTCATTTTAAAATCATGAAATGTAAAAGGATTGCTGTAGACAACAACACAAAATAAGGCAGTTCTCTTTACTTGCAATTAGTATTAGTATTAGAGGTGTGATTCAGAGGACTCTTTTCCCCTTGTGCTGGTGGTGGGAGTGTTGAAACCACTGGCAGCCCAACAGATAGAGCCTCGACTTCGCTGCCTTCTCTTTCTGCCAGCTATTTTTAGAGAGGTGGTGGGGGAGGAGGAGGAGAAAGAGGAGGAGGGAAGCAGACTTCACATTTTCCAGCCACTCCTATCAGCTCCGACATCTCGAGCACAACACAGTGACAAGGAGAGAGGAAGTGTAATTTGACTCCACACACACAAACACACTTCATTGGTATTTCTCCTTCCCATACGGCAACGATCATGCATGCGCCATTCATTTTCACACCATGCAGATTAATAAGTGGGATAGACGAGCTGCTTAATCAGAGAACATTTTTTGCGGATGTTTCTTTACACAGGGTGAGAAAAAAAATGACGTGTGAGGTCTTCTGCACAAAATGGGTTGATAAATAAGAACACTGCGCTTCTGGATCTCAGAAGGCAAATTTTAAGATTGTTTAATCCTTTTAAATAGTAATTTGTATTCAGTTTAAAATCTATTTAAAAATGTAGTTTGTAAAAAGGTGAAGCAGATTTTCTCGTCAATGTGCAGTATTGAGGAAATAACAAAACTTATCAGCAAACATTATGCATCATACAACACATAATGTACTACGAGTCTTGTTTGCACTAGTAACCAAAACTGTACATGGTGACTAGACTGAGGACATGATCAATCCTTAACATCTGAGCAATATTTTTACAATTTGATGAAAAACACAAATAAATGAAGCCTTAGTAAAAGCAGCAGGGCAGCAGGTGTGAGGGCATATAATTCAGTGGTCTGGTGGGGTTTGTCAGTAGATTTTTGGGGTAAATGAAAGGCTCCACCCTGATGACATAAGGAGTAGGGCAGTGAGATGTTCTGGTGCACAAGAGGATAGAGGCAAGAGAGGCAAGCTGGAGGACAGAGCCAGATTAAACTAATGAGAGTGAACAAGCAGAGGACAATTGGGAGGGGAGCTGCTAATTAACCCCTTGGTGAAGGGGAGCAAGGCTCGGTAAGCTTCCCAGCATTAAAGACTGCGCAGGAGGCCTACACCTAACTCACCCTGGGTTTCCATATAGCTTCTCTCATCTGGTTTTCAGTCAAATGTACATATACAGTATCAAATACTGTATGTGTTGTACAGGGTCTCAGCACAGAAAAGGCTACACAACATAATTCAATCCAGCAAAATAAGCCGGAGATAAATAACTTTCTTTGTTAAACATATAATGTTGATTATTTGTTGAAAATGTAAAGTGATGAACTTTGAGGTTGTGCTGTCACTACATTACATTGTCAGGTACGCAGCAAACAAATCAAATGATAACTTTCAGCGATGGGGTTTTCCAATAGCATCTTCTTTTTCCACTTCTAAGTTGCTGTACTGTACTGCCCAGTACTTAAAGCAAACATACACAACTACCAAGGAGTACATTTATCAACAGTGAGCACATGTAAAATCACACTGAAAATAAAACTTGAGTGAAATTTGTTGACACCAATCTTGATGCTGAAAATTAATTATACACTATATATTTTAGACATTTGATATTTACCCAAAACTGTAACAAGCTTCTTAGCAAATGCATAGAGCTGAACAGAAAATATCATTTACATTGGAAGTTTGAACAGTGGCTTTACACGTGAAGGGAAAATCAGATATCACGTTTAAAGTGTTTTCACTTCTATGACTGAACAGATGAGCTTTTTTGTTAATTATCTCTTTTAACAAATGAATAAAACCAGCACAGGATTAGAATTGATTTCTATTTTAAATATAACTAAATATTGTTTCTAGAGCAAAATCACTATATACACTGAATAATATTTAACTGGAAACAAATCTAGAATGTCAGAAAATAATATTCCTGACATCAAAATACTGAGTGAAGTTTAGAAGGAACAGAAAGAAGACAGACATCAGTCAGTATCAGTGCTCCTGTCCTCCTCCCTCTGCTGCTGCTGTGATTCACTGCCTGCAGGTACTGCTGCTGGCAGACAGAGCGGGACTGCTGTTTCAGCCACGAGCACATTTACTCCAATTTGCCAACTATTAATATTGGAGGCAATCTATGAAAATAGTTGGGCTACATACAGACAACTTGTGTCTCCGGTTGTTTGCAACGACTGTTAGAAGCTGAGTCGACCATAAATAAAAGCAAAATGAGAGAGACCTCAGCATAGTTTTTGTTTTCATTTAGCCAGGACAACGTGAGACAAAGACCACACCAGGAAAACCCTGTATTAAGCACAAGGAAGTGTTGTCAAGGTGGGGTAGAGATGGGGGGCTTAATAATTTACGCCCTCCTGCTTAGATACCAGCTGCCCCACCCTTCTTGCCTTCGTGAGCAGTGCATCCCGTCTCCCCTGTCTGACTGCTCCTGCTAACTCGCCTCTCAGCTGGATCTTATATTCTAGTACTCAAGAGTGCCATTTAGGCTGTGGTTGATTTACTGCTCCTGGTAACAAACAATATGAGGTAGAGCAGGATATGGATGGGACCAGTTTCTGTTGCAAGTCAGTGTCGCTGCCTGTGTCAGTGCCTCAGCTACTCATCATCTGTGTCAGCAAGCTGCCTCCACCTTCACATGAGCATATAGGCTCTCTAAGCAGGCGTTTCCTTTTTCAGGGTGTTTCCCTAGCAGTGCTCGTCTCTCTCTTTCCTTTGTCAAAACATTGAGCGGATGTGGCGACAGCGCACACACTTTACAAATACACTTGCTCTGTGGTTTTCTGCTACTACCTTTGCACTTGACTGTGTCCATCCAGGCTTTGAAGCAGGCCATACAATCAGCTGCATTACAATAACAGGTCACACAGGACATCCTGACAGGCAGGCTTATGCTAACAGACAAATGTAGGGATGAAAATCAGAGTGGAGGGTGAAGGATCAGCAGGAGGCGCTGTGTGTGGTGCTGCCAACACCAGCAGATAGGTGAGCACTTCACACAAAATTAGGTCAGTCTGACTTAGATTAGGCCTAGCCCATGCTAGTCCAGAATAATCAAGGCTGACTGAACGCAAGCTGCTGAGAATACTGAGTGAAGATGCCATGAAAGTCACTTTGTTGAGCTACTGGAAGCACATTCCTGAATGAAAGAGGCAGCCAATAGGTGTGCAGCAGTAACCACAATTAAACTGATAAATATGAGGTATTATCATTTCTATGTTTTGTACAGATTTGTTGGTGTATGCCCAAACTATAGTACTTTCAGTGTAAAGAGACTAGTTTTAAATTTACACTGAAACATAATCTGCATTTTGAATAATGTAAATCAGTAGAGGTGATTCAACCTGTCTGACAAAATATCAACAAACCACATTTATCACGTTTGCTGTTTTTACCCTGCATCGCTGTATATGTGCCTGGTTTCTGCAGCCAGTGTGAAAAATGGTTGAGGTTATGGTGAAAAGCGTGTTAAACACACCCAAATCTGACAGTAAAACAAATCCCAATCCTTCATTCACACCTTCAGAAACCTCACAATCAAACCAGAAGATTACTAGATCACATTTTCGACTTAAACAAGCCATGAAAAGCAGTGTGTATTTTTCCATTTAAATGCTCACACACATTGTACTTAGGTTGAAGACAGAATTGTGAAATGGCAGATGGCTCTAAAACCCCTATTCCTGGCTTACAATGGGACTGCACTTTCAAGTCTTGATGCAACTGGAATGGCTTTTAGAAAAGCACTCTGTCTGGAGAGAAGCCACCTCATTATTTCTCCTTCTTCTTCTTCTTCTTCTCTCCATCCATCCAGTGAAAGAAAACCCTCTGCAATATTTAAAGCGTTCCCCCACCCCTGTGCTCTCACTTTGAGTTAGGCAAACCTCATACATTGTGCTGAGCATCTCCAGTCTAGCTACCAAACTGGCAACGTCAAATGAAACATCTGGCAGTTGATAATAGAAAGCTGCACTCATTCAATCTGCCTTTATAATGAATTGTGTTGAGCTAATAGTGTTTGCTGACGTGGACCACACCTTGATATTTTTGCCTTAGGTTTAAAAATTGCTTGCTGAAAAATCAACTTGCCTTACTAATGTATTGTAGCCCTAATTTAGCTTAAATGTGTACTGTGAAGACGAGTGATGTAGAAAAACAAGCATATGGCAGTTAGCATGAAAAAATTACAATCTGAGGTACAAAAAACATTATCAAAACATTCACTTATAAATATGATTAAATATTTTTACTAGTGCAAATCAGAGGTGAAATCATACTGTAAATGCATGCGTCTTTTTTTGTCTGGTTGGTGGGTGGGTGAGGGGTGAGGGTCCGTCTAAGTGCTGTGGAGAAGTGATGCATGGTAAATGTTTCAGAAACACAACCGGGTCACAAAGAAGGCAGGAACAAGGAGGCTGATGATGCAGTGAGAGAAGACAGAAGGGGATTGCTGGGGGATATTTCTTAAAAGCCCCATCCAATCTCACTCACTTTGTCATTCTCTCCAATACACAGCTCTCTATGGCCTGGTGTTTTTCCACCAAACAGAAGGCAGCGCGGAGGAGAGGCTGAATCTATACTCTCCCTGTCTGGCTAGCAGCAGCATGAATGAATATGTTGCCAAATGTTTAAATAATGGAGTCAGTAAATCACAGAATTTCAATACATTTGAATGTAACTGGCTGAATATAAAAACATTTTTCTATATGAACATTGCATGCCAAGCTGCTCAAATGCACCACTGATTTCTCACAGTAACCCAGCCAGTTGAGTAACTCTCAAGATGTTTACGTCAATATTCAGAAAAACACAAGGGCGCATTACAGAGTTAAAATGGCGGAAAGTTTAGAGCTAAATACAAACACTCTTTCTCAGAAACACATTAGTAGAGGCAGTATATCTTATAGTCTCTATAGCATATAGTATTATACTTTGGTAGCCACACTTAACAACCACCAAGCCCAACTATTTCCCTCGTGGCAAAGGGAAAAATGGGTGTAGTTTTTGTGGATTGTGGAACTACATGACCATAAGAGCAATCTGAGATGTCAGCTGCCCTGGCCATGCAGAGTGCAATGATGAGCACTGTGCCAACACTGGCCACTCCTCCTAATGATGTACAGCAGGCAAGAAGCAAAGGTTGACAAACTGTGGATTATTCCTTTAATCGCTGTCTGAGGAGGAGGTGGATTTCAAATCTTATGGGTCTGACGAAGAATGGCTGAACTGAAAATGAATAGCCTCGGGCTGCATAACCCATTTTGCTCCATTGAAAGTGGAGCAAAATCTTGGGGCTACAAATGAGTATGCATAAGCTGACACAGTTCTGATCATGGTGTTCCACTCAGTTTAGGTGCACAATTCATCTCGCGGAAAAATTAAACTGCAAAGAACAGCAATGTCTGACTTGTGGAGGCTACCTGTACCTTACTCCTAAATAGTGTTGGAGGGAATGTGGTGCTCCTCATTCTGGTGTGCAACCGCACCAGAGAGATGGTTTCAATGTTCAGCTATTCATGACAAGTCATTTGGCCACTAAAATATCTACACAGGACAAACATGAGTCCAGAAGAATGACACACGCATTAACAAAACACCTGACACACATTTGCTTTATATGCTATCAATTTGTGTGATATCAAGTCCATTAAAGCCCGACATATCAAAAGGGGTGAAGGGCTGGCTTTAGAAAGAGCATTTTACAGGACACACTGGAGTTGTATGCGTGATGCAAAAAACCTTTCCACATCAGTGGACTTGGTGCCAGGGGCAAGAAGTGTATGGTGAAACCCATGCATTTCCTGAACAACAGTCACACTACCTAAAAGCGTCAGAAAAACAATGTACTGTGACACAATGCACAATCCCAGGTACCTTACTTCTGTTACTGAAAGTATGCTAATCAACGCAATGCTAAACCCTTTATATTTCCCTCTTTACGGAATTTCTAAGGCTCAAGTGTACTGGTGACTCTACAGAAGAGAATGTAATTCAACCACATGAAAAACTGACAACCTGTCTTGTGTGTACCCCACCTACTGCCCAAAATGAGCTGGGACGAGCTCCAGCTGCTTGCAATCCTGCGCAGGTTAAACAGGTCCAGAAAATGGATTGATGAATCATGTCTTCAAGTGTTACTATGGCCAGAAGTGACTGGATTTCAGTATTGCTGCCTGTTACCTAATGGTGTAATACAATTAGGTGAGAGCTGATCTTAGATTCCATATAGCTCTGAAAAGGCTAAAGTGCCTAAAAGACTTAACTGTGTGCGTATTTTAACTGTATTTAAACCCTTTGTGAAACTAGGGCAGGGTATCAAACCACATTTTTGTTCAAGCAAATGCATCTCCTGTCACACTGCTTGCTGATGCACACTGACATATGATAAGTGAAGCTGCTGCCCGCTGTGCACTTGTTCACTTGCTCACAACATTGAGTGTCAGCAGACTTCCACTATACTGATAAGAAGTGGATTGGGCTTCATGAAGGTAAAACCAAAAAGCTTCAATCATGCTTTTCAGCTCAAGACATCCTGTTCAAATGATTAATTGTATATTGATCATCTAGGTGACTAATCATTTATTTACTCTTAAATGTGATTTATCAAATTAAAGTGCAACTTACACTCAGAAAAGTAAGTTAAAGACTTAATTTTAAAAACACACAAACTGTGTCCTTCAGTTGCCTCACATTGATTTGAAATAGGTCTATGATTACCTGCCAATATAATTAAACCTAGATATGGAATTTGGGTGTTAACTGGGCACAATTTGGTACGTGTGCTCCCTCTATGTGGCAGCCTGCTGTGGGTAATGTCTGATAATAGGGGACATAACATCAATGGGACTGACAGTGGAGTTTAATTGATTGATTAGTGAAACATTCCATGATGCGATGTGCTCTTACTAGACAGGGTGCATTGTTGTCAGAAATAGCAGCCATTAGCTATTGTAGAATACATGACTCCCAACAGACAAAAACAGCAAAATGAAAAATATCTGACAAAGAAAATTCACTATGAGCTGGTCTCTAACACAATCCTCTGACCATCACAAAGAAAACAGAATTATGAGCACAAGGCTCAAGCCAAACAGCTCACATAGGGCAGCACTAATGTCTGCAATTAAGATATAAATGTTGAAAAGAGAAAAAAAAACAGTCACATACATTAACAAAGGTATGTTTTGTGCTTGGGACAGCTGCACAAGCAGCTTTTCATACAGATAAATGAATGAGTTAAATTTAAAAAAGAAGGGGGGGAAAAAAGGAAGGCCAGGCTAGCCCAAAGACAAAAGCATGACTTTATTTAAAACAGAAAATACACTCCTTTGATTACATTAATAATCACACCCCTCCCCCCGTGCTTTCTCTCCAAGCTTCCAAGAGAGGAACAAGTGTGTGTGAAGAGTCACATGACAGCTAACCCACTCTTTTGCTCAAGTGACTATGGCCTTTCTAGCGTTAAAGAGGAAGAAAACTCACTAATACTGTCTGTCTTTCCCGTCATCTCGGGATTCAGGTTTGGTCACATTTTCCCTGTGGCAGTCAAATGTAATGGCTAGAATGTAAATAGGCAGAGAGACAGTCTCTATTCAAAGCAGAGCCTGCACATGCAAAGCACTGCTCGGGCTTGTGATGGGCTTTTGGCAGGGTTACACAGTGTCTGAGTGGTGACAGGCTTGTGTGTGGGTCACCGAGCGGCCCTGGTGCCACTTACTTTGACTATTCAAAACAGCGGCCAAGACCTTTTGGCCAGTGGTGACAAGTTATGTATGCATAACAGCACCTACAGTCAAACTACAAGCTAATCTACACACTGGGAAAGGGTAGAACTTCCTTTATAATGTTGACCCTTGGAACAGCCTGGGGAGGGAAAACTGATCAAAACAAAAACAGAAAAACAGGCAGTGGAGATGCCATGGAGAGGAACATTTCCCACTGGTTACTATACCTGAGACAACACCAGTGTTATAGATTACACCGGACATCTGACAAGATATTTGTCAAGCTGAGCTCTTCTGAAAACACCCAGCTGGGAGCACATGAGAGCGATTTGGAGGTTTAGCGTTTTTTTCACCTGAGACGCTTTGGTTGCTATGATACTGTATATATGAATCTGGTAGCCCAGGGATGTCATCCGGACAGGGATACTTAGCTACCAGCTGCATTATTTTCTCCTCCATTGTTATTGTCGTTCAGCACTTGTACATGTAGGATGTGATGGTTGGGCTTTGTGGTATTTTTCACCTCTCGGCAAACAGAAAACAACCAAACAAACAAATGTGCAGCGATGAGGGCAGAATAGCCTTGTAATGCTACATGCTTAATGTGTTACAGATTTTTTTTAAATTTTATTTTACTTAATGAATTTTGGCTGACTCTGTTTGGCATTTCCAATGGATCATCAATTATTTCAATGAGGGAGCCAAAAGGATCAAATGTACCCCATGTATGTAACAGACTGTGTATACTGCAGAGCTAGTGAATTGGCGTTCAACCTGTATTGGATTCCTCTGAGACAGCAGTCACAAGTTACTGTCGGGTTGTCACTGTTGGATGAGACATCAGTCTACAGTGTAGCTCCACACACTTCACTGATGAACCACAATTGCATTACAGAATTTCCAAATAAAAGTCCATTTTCAGTCTCACCTCTGTCCTCTTGTGTTGTTGTTGTTTCTCTATATTTAGTGTTAAATCTGTTATTTACTGTAACAGACTAAAGTCAGTGTCATCAAATTAATACTCAATTGATAATAGTTTGTGAGACCATTACGTCATAACTCACATTACAGCCAATTAGATTGCTCAGTGGCAACCTGTGTTGAGGACCTGCTTTATTCACACACGGGCTTGAATGGACTTTGTACGAGGGGGCTGGCAGGGTAAAATCCCAGTGATGTCTAGGTTATCTGATTTGGACATTTGGACGTTCACACATACAGTTACATCCAGTTAATGTCCAGAGAAGTTCAGGGTGGCAGTGCATGCATGAATTAGGGTTGGACGATCCAACGATAGTAAGTTAGTTAATCACCTTAATATCGGCACGGGGAAAACCAACTGACATCGGAGCCAACATGAAGTCAGAACTTTCACACATTCAATGCACAACTGCAATTATACATGTGATTAATAGCACATTTGGGCACATCTCCGATTAAACTGCTGATTTTCAAATGAGCTACAGTAAATATGGACCAACTGTGACAGGATTAATCAATACTGTATTCAACTACTATCAGATTCGACGACTTTTGAGAATATGCCATGTCTGATTTGAAAATAGTAGATTGGAGCCATAAGACTTCAACTGGCACTTAAGGTTAAAAATAACATGTAAAGCTGTGGCTGGTGACTGTGTATCTCAAACAGAGCTGTGTGGTGTGTATATAGTGAGCATATAACTAATACAGCTAGACTGACCATCAGGACCACTGTATACAGATTAAACACGGCTGCCAGCAGATCTTTTCACTCCTGAGACAGCCTCTGACCAAGGTACTGTTAAAAAGAAGACATAGCAACAGAGAGCTACAATTACACAATCCTTAGCCCCACATTTGCCTATAGATGCGCAACACACCCTGATGAAACGCTTTCAGTTGTGTTCTGTAGGAAGCTCAGTGAGTGAAGAGGAAAAAGGATTTAGATTGCTCAACCACAACCAGAACTACCAGTAAAGTAATGGAAGCCATAATGCAGAGGCCACCACTAATGGACCATTTAAATCAAGAGACAGGAATAAGCTAGCTGATTGAAGATGCCACTGTGTCTGAGGAGAGATACATGTTTGAAAGCAAAGAACAAAGGCAGACGAGCTGTCTTGGGCGTTGTTTTTCCCCAACTCTTACACTAAAATGATGGAATAAGGAACCAGTGAAACAGATGTTTGAGAAGGGTTAAGATTATTATAATGACCTTTGAACCTTAGCATCCTTTGTAGGGAGCACTCCACCTTTTCTGCATTACCACCTCTAAACACTTGGAAAAGCTCTAATTCAAAGTTGTCAGAGAGGCACTGGGTTCAGCAATGCAATTTTTCACCAACTGATTAGTCACAGTGCAGGAGGGTGGAGGGCTGGCTAATATCATTGTGTACAACAGCAAAAATTGAAACAAACAAGGATATATTATGAGAGCACACTGGGTCACCACATCTGTCCTGGTAAGCAGACGTGTCACCATGTACTGCACTGTAAATATGTGAGTACTGTTACTAGTACTAAAGTAGATTCTTTGCTTCCAATAGAACATTTTAGGTCCAGTGTTGCCAACCGGTTGGGTTGATGCAAACAACGCCACCACTGAAACATTTCTGGCTACTTGCTGTACATTTAGCCACACAGTCAATAAGAGCATGCTTAACACGAGTTAGTACTTCAAGTATGACAAACAGCATGGTGCTCAAAGACACAAAATTGGGTGGGTTACTATCTGCCTTTTCTGATGTTAAAAGAAACAACATATGTGCAGCTGATTTTTTTTTTTTAAATGTAGGCTGTATGGATGCAAATATGTCAAACTGGGGGGATATGTGCTGGTCTCTGGAATTGGTTGGTTCTGAGCAATTTGGATGTCATGAGTGTTGTTATGAAAAATACAACCTATTACATCCCTTAGCAATGGAGTGTGCTACAAGTGACAAGCAGCCAATCATAAACCATGACCTAAATTTTGGAGGAATATTTCTGACTACCATGTTGGAGATGAGGAGCATTGAGTTTCCCCCTTTTCCCTACAAAGTTGTGTTTCAAGTTAATGTCTACAAATGAACTGTCCATGGAGCACAGAGCACAGCACAGATGGAGAGCGAGCTGACCAAGTCATCAGATCAGTGCCAGAGCAGCGAGGCAACAGGTAGGCCCAGACACCTCAACTTTAGCCTGGCAGCAGAACGCTTATCTCTGGAGATATGGGCACTGGCAGCTAAACCCTTGAAGCCCCAGACAGGCGTGTTAGTAGCCTACGTAACAGCATCGAGTTCCCAGGTATTATTTGCTGTGGCATACTGCACACATTACCACAAACTTATCAATAATTTTCGATATCAACTGAAATGAAACATATCGCCCAGCCCTATGAGCAGCTATTACTAAACCTCCCTTACTATGAGTATAACTACACAATACACTGTATTTCAAAGGTTGCGTATACATGCACTTTTCCACCTTTATTTATGCCACTGTTTTTTATATATAAATGTCTCTGCAGTGGCATCGAACTGGCTACACAATTGGAAACCTTGGGGAATTTCACCCAGTGCCTGTAAGTGTTTTCTGAGGTACTTTTTGTTTGCAAAGTGTCTCGGCACTGTTTGGCCTTTTAAAGACGCCTAGTGGACGTGCAGTCAAAAGCAGCGTCATATCAGAGCAGAGGTGAGGAAAAATCAGCACTATCACTGACCAGAGCCAGATAATCCCAAAGAGTGAAATCCACAGACTAAGAATTTAATCCCATTCATATCCTGCACTTGCAGATTAAAAAGAAAAAAAATATACATCAGTGGGATGAAAATCCTTATTTAAAAACAACCCCCCCAGTGCAAAAGGCTAATGATTCAGGTTTCAAAACACATGGTTCTTATCTTGTGGTGACACTCATCCTACTGACAAGCTCTACTGTGTACAAACCCAGGGACAAACGTCCTTCAGACACACATCACTGCCATGAAAGCTTCAGACAGGCTTGTCATACACCACTTGTATCATTGCACAGACATCAACAGAATGTATTTGAGAAAAGCTCATGGATTATGCCATCACTGTCCCACGGGGCCACTGGACGCAATGTCAAATACATTCTGGGTGTCAGTATAGTGTGGGTCACATCCAGGTCACATAAGGTGGTTAACATTAATGGAAAAATGCTTTATGTTTAGTTTGATGACCAGATGCTCATATAGATTGTTCTCCAACTAAACCCATTACTAATAAAAATGCTGACATGCTCAAACTAGTGCTATGCATATGTGTTGTCTCTAATCTGCAGTGGATTGCAAAGTGAGGGCAGAAAAAAAACATCTCATAAATCACAGCAAAATCTTCCAGTGAAGCTGAGACACATGACTGAAACAGTAGTTACAGAGCTGTCTCAGGTGTGGTGTGACCATCCTGTGGTTGACAAAAAAAAGCTTTAAAAAATAAACAACAGATGCATCATGGGAGTTTTGGAAAAATGCTTGACAATTAAATACAATTAGGAAATTTAGTGTCTTTGAAATTTTTCACAATTTAAACCTTTAAACTGATGCAACACTTAGCCCAAAAAAAGATTAAAAAAAATTATAAAAGAATTCATACTTAAATGTCATAGTTCACATGAACTCTGACAAAAACAAATGTGACACAAACAGAGCAGGTAAAGTTTCGGAATAAAAGTGAAATAAACGTCACTTATTCAAAAGGGAGCGTTCAGACAAAGAAGAAATGTGTATAAAATCACTGCAACTAAAACTCTTAAACATTTATAGATCTAGTTTTTCATCTATTCAGGTACAGTCAGGATTGAGAAAAACATGTCCCACTTCCCTGAGGTGTGGTTCCAGATGTTTCAAATAGACATCAACTTAAAACATCAAAATGTAAATCAAATGTTAAATTTTGATAAATTACACAGATATGTGTTATAGTTTCCCTGTCTCTGGTTTTCAGGCTCACAGTCAAGATGTACAACACCCCTTCCCCACCATGTTGTCCTGTATCTGAGGTGCACATATTGGATTCATCTGAGCAGCAATCCCATCAACTTCAAATCGTTTTTAACACAAATACATTCTGTACATTTTTACGACGGGGAAAAAATCAAAGAAATCTAGTCTGCCAAGCCTGGACCCATCCGATGCTCGGCAGCTGTCTCTCGCAGTCTGAGAAAAAGCGGTGATGAAAAAGGCTTTGAACGCCATCTTGTTCATTGCAGCTGCTTGGGCCCTGAATACAGGAACCCATTCATTCGAGGAGGCGGAGGGAGGGGGCACACTGGCAAAATGAATTCATCTTTGTGAGCCACTAAATACAAATAGGTCTTTTAAGAAACACCCAAAAACGAATACATGTCGGCTATATTGAGTGCTGGATTCTTTACATGCAATATGTGAAGAGTGCTGCTCAATAACTTGGTGAACGCGGCGGCGGCGGCTACACAGATCTGCTCTCGGTGCTGGAGGAGGCGCTGAGCTCGAGCTTCCTGCGACAGCACGTCTGACTCGTTGCTAAACCATCTTTCGAAATATTCACCACTAAATTAAAAATCTCTACTGTAACGCCTTGCGCTGGCTGAAGTGACAGGGATTTGCTGCTTCATCGCGGATAAAGCGCGTCCGTTTTTTTTCCGGGGCTGGAGCCGGAGCAGCTCGGAGCAGCTCGGCCCGGTGGGGGCATGGTTACTTTAGCTGCTAACAACTCGCCCTGCAACAGACCCGTGATAGAGATAAACAGATTGTCAAAATCCAATTAGACAATCTCGTTTTCACGTCATTAAAAGAAGAAGTTCAAATTAAGGCCGAGCCCGCGAGCTGCAAACTGATCCAACTAAAATGGCTATTGCTTCTATCAGCTCGCGCTTATTGTCATTTTCTCCATTTACATTATGTCAATGCTTCATTCCTTCTCAGCTCTATCAGTGGATTGCTGGGTGTCTGACTCTGCAGACTAAACGTGGGAATGTGAACATATAGCCGTGACATACAGAGGCTATAATCCACGATGGTTTGGTTTCGATTCGCCGAATTAAACGCTGTCAGCTCAACGAGCCTGTTTCTAAACACACTGTAAAATACGTGCTGGCGAAATTCAGCATTACGTAAATTATTTTAGCTATTAACGCTTCAATGCACGAGCTTAACATATAAAAGCGTATTCACTAATTGTTCCGGCTGCCATGTTCGGGATATACACACCCAGATCAGCCATAGCAGGCTGTAAACGTAGGCTGTGGCCACTGCTGGCTAACTTGTACGGACTGGCTACGAAATAGTGGGGGTGGTGGTGATTCTGTTGGTGAAGTAGCCATTTTTAGACTCCCCTTCGTTGTCAATTGCATGATGCTACACAACGCTGAGTGGAAGTAAATCCAAACTCGCTTTTGAGTTATGCAAGTGTGAGAAGTTGTGTAAATGACATTAAACAGCTCGCACAGGCTTAGTCAACAATGAACCAGAGAGCAGCAAATGTGCGGCCAATTAGCTAACCAGGTAATCACTAGCTATCAGCGAAGATGAAAAAATGTTGGCCGACAAACAGATCCGAAACGTTGGCCATAACTGGGAGCAACACTGGGGTTTGATTGAGCTCCAGATTGAAAAAGAAATAGTCGGGTAAAATGGCTAATAAAGCAGAGCTGATTAGCCTAGACATATTTGTTGAGAGGGAGAAAGATACCCGGACGTTGGAGAGGGGTGCTGGCTAACCTAGCGAGCTGTCACCAGCTAACCTTCTAGTTAACATCAGCACTAGCCTATCTAACAATAACAGGTAGAAACGCTACATACACAAGCAGTTCAATATTGTTGTGGTCAGTGGACACCTGGGTGAAGGCAGTGATTTAAGTTTCTCTAACAGTGACCCCCACCCACTCCATAGGCAGCAGCGACTAGCTAGCAGCAGGCTAACGGCAGCTAAACTCCAACGGAGGAGCCACTCAACCCAGTTTAACCCCTTTCGTTCATCCTCCCTGCTCGACAGGCTCCAGCCGCACACACTTAATGCATTTCCTGAATTTCAAGTATCAATACATGAGCCTTACCCGCTTTCAGTCGAGGGTATCCGTTGTTTATATCACATTGACTGGAAACAGCGAAATCTTGTCTCCTCTCTCCGCCCAGGCGCTCAGATTTAGCTAGTTTAGCTAGCGAGGAGCGGCACTCCCCGAACCCAGTTTTTGACCCGCCGAGGGGGGAGACACACCGGCACAGAGGCGCAGAGACGAGGCGGCGTTCACCCAGACAGACGCGTCGAGAGTCCCGTTCAGGCTTTCTTCAGCTTCACCGCAAATTCCAACTGAGAGCCACAAAAATCCCTTCTTGTCTTTCCCACCGTCGTCGTCCCTCTTTTTTTCTCGCTTCACGCCAGGATCTCAGTCGCTTCTTCCTCCGGCCATCAAACAGCAGAGATGGGCGCGGTAACCCTGCACTCAGGTCTGGGAAACCCCACGTTACGCCAGCGTCATAACGCACGGCGGAGGGTCGGCGACCACTCCGGCACACCAGGAAGTGCTGCCATGTTTGGTAACAGCAGCACACCTTTATCCCTTTTACCTGCCAAAACACTGATTTTTTTAGTCTCTAACTCGGATCGTTTGAAGAGTTTAAAACAAATGTGGCCCGAGATTGAGCGTTTTTCATGCTACAATAAGTTAGATCAACAGCCTTTGTACTGTTTATGTGAGAAGTTGAACCTGTGGCCTGTGCAGCTCTACAGGTTCTTTAACTATAATCTACCAGGAATAACTCATTTCTATGATTAAGAATAACCCTGGTGTGTGTTACCATCTCTCCATACACTCTAAATAACGCACATACATGTGTCCATTAGATCCTGGCATCTTACTAAAGTGTCCAAACTGGCTTTTCTGTCAGTCTGTACATGAACTTGTTTTGATGTCACGGCAGTACAACAACAACAACCGCTACTTAGAGCCAATAACACTGTCTCATTTGCAAACCAAAACCTGACTGCGCCACACATTTGACTACAGAAGTGAATGTACTTCCTTGCCAGTAAGGCTGAAACACTACTTCACTACATCAACACTCAATGTAATATACAGTCTGAATATGAGCTTGTAGTTTGATGATGAAGACAAGAAACAAAGCAAGAAATAGACTTGAATCTGGCAGATATTTATTTAAAAAGGAGGTGAAAGAGAATTTTTCCTGAGCTGGTAGTTTGATGATTTATGTCACGTTTATATTTGTGCTGTATTTGTATATTTGTACATTCATACTGATCCAGTATTTAGGTCAACATAAACTGGCAACGCAAGTTTCCACTGATCTTCTCTGGATATAAACTTTGCCTTTGTGCTGTATGACCTGATGTTGCTGTGCTCTAGTTCAAGGTGACAAACCAGTGGGGACTTGCTGTGCCGAGTGTTTGTGGGTGGACCATCACCTCAGCGCAGAGATGACTTGATCATTATCACCAGTAGTCCAGGTGGAGTGCTCAGAGGAGGGGTTAATGCTCGGTGGGGTTAAGGCGTTTCTTAGAGACGTGGAACACTTTGCCATCCTCCGGGACAAATAAGTGTGTATGGGCTCGGTCCGGCGGGGGGAGACGAAGGCATCATCAGCTCAGGTTTGGATGAAGAAGGCTCCTGAGAGAGAGCTGTTCTGTCTGCTGTAGCCCAGTTTATGGACGGACTGTTTATGCCACATCTGTCTCTTTACAATCACATGTTACATTCACTCAACGGCTTAGTTTAAATTAAATGTCACAGTTCGTATATTTTTACATAAACACATAGTTGTTATCGATGTCTTCTCTGTCTCATTTGTATCTCCACCTGATTGTGTGTTTGCGTGTTCCTGCCAGTTCTGTAAACCTCGAACCTGTAGGAGGAAACTGGCCTGCTGTCATGTATGAACAATCCTCTGCTGTGGGATGATCGGCTCTGCAACCACACACGAGTGCACGGACGAGACGTACCTTCCCCATAGTGACTGTACAGAGCTGCATGGTGGGAGAACGAAAACTCAATCACTCATGTTTTTTAGATACATTAGTGGTGGATTAGAGACCTGGATTTAGCTTCATTTTCTCGACTCAGGACGAGTTGAAAACACTGCCCCTGTGTGTGTGCTTGTGTATGAGCCAGTGCTCTGGGTGTGTGTTTCCACCGGGACTCATCTGCTCAGGTTAATGCTGGGGAGATTTAGTTGCCACTGGAAACACCCCTGCCTGTCTACATACATGTGTTGTCTTTAGCAGCGCTGCGGGCCACCCAGGGGAGACAGCTTATTGTCTGCACTCAGCCCTGTGATGAGGAGAGGAGAGAGAGCCATCTACACCTCCATGTGCTTTCTCTATAAAAAGTAGTCAAAATATGAAAAACAGTGATGATAGACATGAGGGAAACTAGTAAAACAAAGAGAATTCATCAATTGTTCTGTTTTTAGAACTAACAATCAGATACTAACAGATGATGACAGACCAGCCTTCTGTGTGTTTTAAGGTAGTAACTGTATGTAAATGTAATACTTTTACTACTGTAAAAGTGTGGCGTTTTCCTTTACTATTTTATAGAGTCACATTCACTCACTCAGCGGGTTGTGTTCACACACAGCGCAGGCAGACTGACTGGCAGACAGAGACACACACACACCTCCCGTCCGCAGAGCAGGGACCGTAAGTAGCACTATCTCACAGCATTAGCGAGAGATCAGGGGAGAAATCAGATTAGAAAAAGAGGCAAAATGGCAACACAAATATTGCCTAATATGATCTCATACATTTCATAAAACGAGTGACATTACATGAGGCTAAGCTCATAATGACCTTGCTTTTTATAGGCAGGTTGGGGTACAGTAATCTGATTTAGCATAATCTCCTACAATCTCTGATAAATGCTTACAGCATGTATCTCTGAGAGAGGTCAGATCCTACTGCTGCGTTCTGAGGCATTACTGACATCTGCTGTTCACATCCACAGGCCCCAGTTCACACAGAGTCAGACACTGAGGAGTTCATCTGTGGAAGACTGAAATGATTTAAATGGGGCTGAGTAAGGTTGTAAATAATCCAGATGAGAAGTCAGCACTGGATTATTCTTTATATCAGATACTTTTTTCCCTATATATGTCCTACTATGTTGATGACACTTCACATACAGTGGAGCACGCAACGCTGTATGTGGAGCGATCACATGATTTAAATCTAATTTTGAAATAAATACCAAGGAGTTGTATGTTGGTCCAGAGTGTTTTGGTATTTGGCAAAAGTCCAAATCTGTGCCTTATGCATTTCATTGACAAAATATTTACTTTTCACCTGTTGTCTTTTTACACATTTTGTCCTTCCACCATGAAGTCAGGCCTGAATATATATTTTACATTTTTTAAAAATATTTTTTTGTGTCATATTAAAAATTTAAAACATAAAGAAAAACTGAAAAAACCTAATTTCTTAACTATCATCAGTTCATATAATTCTTTTTTTTTTTTTTTTTTTGAGCAAGTGAGATGTACAGAAATGGCCTCAGGATTAGCTCATATTAAAAGTTGGGAGACATTTGATTTTTTTTTTTTTTTTTTTTTAGAACTACTGTATTTTGAACAAGTAGTTGTTTTTGTTAATGGTTGAAACAGGTCGATTGAGAATAAATGAAGAATTGGGTCCAACATACCAGTGTGCAGGTATTTTTTTCACCTCTGGTGCAGGTTATTATTACCTTGCACCTGCAAAGATTTCATGCCTGAACATCTCTTGGAAACAGGATGAATTAACGAGTTAGAAACAAAAGTCTTTCATTATGGTCTTGCTCAAAACTCGACCCTTTCTGGTCGTCCTATTTTTACACCAGACTTATGACTCTAATATTATGCCTTTTCCTGCAAATTTTATTTTTGGCATATTCTCAGTTCCAGATTATTCCAGTCTCCCTGCCCACTTACCTCTATTAACTGGACACTCAGTTCTATTTAAATGGAAGGATGCAAACCCTCCATCACACAACCAATGTCAAAGATGTGACACAACACTAAGCTAAAAAAAATCAGATGCACCTTCAATGGTAAGAGACTTTACAAAACCTGGGACCCATTAATAAACTATGTTAACAGTTTAGAAATTTGAACTCATACCTGCACAGGTTTCACATCTTTCTATACATATTTGATCACTGAGATGCTCGCTCACCTTGGTTTGAATTTTTACTGAGGACCAGTGGGGATGTTGGGGGCTCCTAGTGACAGGTACTTGTAAGTACAACAGTCTAGTGCAGAACTGGGTCCAGCCCTCAGGCCTTCTGGATGGCAGTGACAACCTGAGGACAGACTGAAGTCTTCTCCATGATGTTCACAGTCAGGTGGACTATCTTCATTAACAGTCACATATCAGACACTAAGTCTTGTCCACAGGATGAAAGACAAGAAGGATTTTATTCAGCAGCTTTAAAATCAGGGGTCTAAATGCTCTTTCACTACTGGGGGGAAATTCTGGGGGCAACATGATGAATACACATTTTCATTTTTATTTTCCTTGTATTTTGAGAATGAAATAATCTAATTCAGAATTGTGAAATACTGTCCCCACATTGTAAAGATAAAAATAGGCAGCTCACACAGAAGTGGAACGACCCGCTTTGATCTAATTCTGTTGAATCAATTTAAGCTTTCAAAAGATATGTGAACTGGACATTTGACAAGCTAAATTTAACAGTGCTGCTCTGCAGAAGTACCTACTTATTCGGTGGATATCCAAAGTAGCAGAGTGAAATCAGTCACCTCTGGGTTTTTGAAAGGTCATACTGGCAAAAATATTTTAGGACTGAAGCTTCCAGTAGCTATGAAAAATAATCATCAGTCTGCTGCTAAGATGACTAGTACTATTACTGTTACAGCCACAACTCACTACTGCTGTAATATACTAGACCAATACTCAGTCTATGTCTGATCAATAGGGCTATAAATTCATATATCTGATACCATCATTTATCTGCATTCATATCTTCACATTCTGATGTGTCTGCTCTCAGTCTGAACTCACTCCATAGGTACAGTGGCAGCACTGCTACAGTATGTACTGTATACATCTGCTGGCTTACATCAGCTGACACACCCTGAGCCATGATATAACACAGCTGCTCACTTCGCATCACATACACCCCCTGGTGGTGAAACTAGGTGCTGCAGGCAGGTGCATCAATAAATGGGCTGCACAGGGACGACGGGCCATCTTCTGGATTTAATAAGGATTGTGTTAGTTGTGAAAAATCATGTACAGCTATTTTAAATGTATTTAATTTGAACCTGTTTTGGAGGCAACATAACATAGCTTTAACAGAGGTACAGTTATACAGCAGCTTACAATCATTTTGGCTCAGTTTTCACTTTGCAAAACCTGCAAAAAACTCAGTAAATTTTTACTTTGTAATATAAAATCTTCTTACCTCTTATTAGATATAAATGTAGATTAAATGTAAAATACTATAACAATGTTTTATTATAAATGTCTAATTTACTGTACAGCCATAAATGTGAGTCACACTTTAAACTTTACGAAACAATCAAATCCCTCAAGTTGAAGTCCACCACTCTGGTCCTGTTTGATGTAAGACAATATAACCTGTAGGGCTCATGAAAGCTATAGTCACTGTAAAATCCAATCAGATCCTGGAACAATACTTATTCAATCCCACCTTTAATAGTTTGATTCCAGTCATAAATAATCAATTCATGTGTTAATGTCGGCCACATAAATGCACAGTATATCACGTGTCGTTTTGTATTGTGCCAGTGTGTGTGTGTGTGTGTGTGTGAGAATATTTCCCACTGGCCATCATCCAGGTGCTGCAGAGGTCAGTCAGCGGTGGTGGAGACCAAAGCCATCAGGGTGACTCTGTAAACGCTCGTCTCATCCCCCTTCAAGGTAACAGGCACACATGTCTGCACTACCTCATAGGGCTGAAACACACACACACACACACACACACACACACACACACACACACACACACACACACACACACACACACACACACACACAGAGTTAATCAACCCTGGCAGTGAGTCAAAAATAAATACCTGGAACAGTATAGTGAGCTCAAAAATCACTGGTGGTTGAAGGTTGATGGTGATGTTGCTTTTACTGTTCAGCTGTTGATGAAGATTTATTTTGTGTCAATCTTATGTCAAACTGTTTCTGTACTAAAACAACCAGGACTCTGTTTCCAGCAGGATTCGATCTGTCCTCACCTTGTATCCACTCTGAGGAGTCCATGTGATGGTGATGCTGCGTGTGTGTCCTGCCTCCACGGTTCCCCTGCTGGGCTCTATACTGAAGCCCTGCTGCTGCAGAGACGCCACACTGTCCCAGAGAAACTCACCGCTCTGAGGGAAAACAGAGACACAGACATTCAGGACAAAATTTACCTCGAATGGAGTTTTACTTTTATAATCTAGGAATAAGTATGATTTATTTTTCACTGGCAAAGGGAGAAAACCATGGCAGTATGTTAAAAGGAAGGTTTAAAGAAATCATGAAAATGATGAATGACTGAATTCAGTTTTTAGTTCCATCATTAGCTCTCTCACAGTGCACCACAGAGCAGCTGGTGAAACAGGGGACAGCAGTCAGTACCTTCTTGCTGGGCTGTGTGGAGCGGATGCAGCCCACCTGTAGCTCCCTCACTGCAGGTGTGACGGCTCCTGAGCTGTTTCTGGCCTTCAGGGTCACCAGCACAGGGATGGTGGGCTTCTCCATCACCTCGGACTCGGCTAACAGAGAGGAGCAGAGGAGCAGCTTTAGCATGGCTCTAGGAGGACATGTGTATTTGTACTATATTCCCATCAGCCTCAGCTTTACTTTGTGTTTAGTGCTAATTAATAAATTAATAAAAGTAAAATCTAAGGTGGTGAACATCAGCATTTTAGCATGCTAGCATTAGCATTTAACTGAAGTTCAGCCTCAGAGTCACCAGTGTGGATGTGTGATGTGGACATAAACAATAAATAAACAATACATACAAAAAATCTCAAAAAGTGCAGCATGCATTCAAAAATACAACATGAAAATTTGTGAACATTTTCAAACATACTGTTACGGCCCATTAAGTTCCTTCTTTAAGCCTCTCCAAATATTCAGACTTCAGAAACTGGAATTTTGTCGGGCATCAATGGGAAACTTTCAGATTCAAGCTAACATCTCTTTTCCCACAGGAGTCCTGGTTCTTTGATACAGTAGCAGCAAAGCTCAGCCTCTTATCCAACTGATGATGTTATTTTTAATGCAGCAGCACCTCTTTGATTTAGTCAAATGTACAGTAACCTTGTTGAGGAGGTGTGCCTGTTTTCACATGTGGACTTAACATAAATTACTACATCACATACAATAAACTATGGAAGATGTCTGGGAGTTATTAGTCACTTTTACAGAGCCAGTGTCTTTATTTTGTCTGCCTGACTTCCCTGCCTTGTTGTAATCTGAGATAATATGCTTGAACTCATGGATAATATCTATAGATAAGCAGTGCAATATTGATCCGCTCACTGACTATGTCGTCCATTAAATTAACACCACGTCCATCATACTCTAGGTGAATGACCTCGATGAAGGCGGAGACTTTGATACCTGCGAGCTGAGGCTGACTGGCTATCAGTGGAGGGAGGAGGGACTCAATGGGCACCGTCAGCTGGTCTCCTCCACACAGATACATGTTGTGTGAAGAAGCTGCACCCTTCAGATCCATCACACACACTTTACTCTGAGAGACAGAAATGACACAGGGTTAAGGTTGTTATATCAAGAAGAGCAGAGTGAGCAGAGGACATACAGGGTGCCTTAAGTGCATGTGGATAATAAGCAGCATTGGGAGGATGCCTGGACCATGTGATGACTTTTAAAGCAGTGATTAAGACCAAGGTCAGGTCGAGTGAAGGGATGTATTCAAGGTGTGAGTCGTAGTGTGTGAGCTGCTCTGATGACCTTATTCATGAGCTCCACGGTCAGTCTGTCAGAGTAGTTGACAGACGGGTGGTCAGGCTGGAAGGTGACAGTGAAGTCCTGGCTCTGTCCTGGAGCAATGCTGCCCTCTACTGGCGCCACACTGAACACACTCAGCCCACTGTAGTTCTGGGTTCCTGTACAGGAAGTAAAAGATACTGTTAGTTCAGCTGCTGCTGTTAAAATAAACCTTATCTTTACTTTACTGAGCTTGTAATAAACCCCCCTGTCTTGTCTTGGTTATGAGCTCAGCAGAGAAATATTAAGATCTCCACATTGATTAGAATTAGAAAAATATATACTACAGCCCAACTAGTGGTGGATGTTGATATTAGGGAGTAAAACAATCTGACAACGATAGAGACTAACATAAAATAAACAATCTTGATATGGATTCCTGAATATTTCTTTACTGTGATCAAGATATGTACAGTTGGAAAATCATCTTTCCAGCGCCCTCTGGTGGACAAACTATGTAATGGTGACCTCAATCCTACTTGTAGATTTCTTTTCTCTCAATTTCTTTTTACACACTGGCCAACAGAAACAGACATCTGCTGAACAAGCTCTGTTTTCTTCTGTATCAATTTCTGCTTTTTTTTTCACTTTTTAAAAAAATTGAGTGAAGCATTTTGTTCTGAATAAATTTTAAACTGTACAACAGAAATACCCTTGAACTTATTTGAATCGACAAACCAACACATAGCCTCTTGTGATTTATGAAAACAGCTTGAAAAGTCAATCTGCTGCTTTATCTATATGATATAGTGAAGATAACAGAATTATGAGGCTCAAGGGTTTTGACCTGGATTCACTTAAGTACATAAGTGGAAATAAAGAGTAAAAAAGCCTGGCTGAGTACATGATCAATTATACATACTCATGGCAATTTGGGCTAATGGCTATTTTAAAAAGCTGACTGATTAGCTTATTAAAAATGTCTGGAAGTCTGTAGCATTTTATACAAAGTCTACTGGAGAATGAGAAGAACGATGGTTTGTATATCAGGCCTTCTCATGTACAAATGAGATATATCCTTTATGCATTGTGAGAGATTAAAGGAAAAAAGTCTATAAAGTATCTTAAAAAATGCAGAGAAGCTTCAGTGTTCCTTGTCATAGATTCTCTAAGAACTGGTGACTATAAAGGCTATGGCTAAGGCTATCTCTCATCAAGTGAGCCACTTCAGAGTTAATAACATCTTACCCACAGTAGGCTGGACCCGAGAGGCCGTGTTGGTGCCCAGCAGGACGTCCACCATGTCAGCTCCACCCTGAGGCCTGGAGGGAGAGAGGCTGGCCAGCTGCACCCTGAAACCCACCGCCAACACCGAGCTGTTCTGCAGCTGCAGGCAAACAAGGGCTTGATTTCAGTTCCTCAGAAACACCAGTGTAATCAGTGCATATCAACAGTCAACACACTCTCTCTGTCATTGTAGATCAGATTTTAGATTTAGATTTACAGACATGGAAAAACAGAAAAACAAGATCTCGTTCCTCTACTTCCCCTTTTAGTTCTTTTACCATCAGCACACTGTTGACTGACCTTCAGGACCTGTGAGGCGCTCTCTCTCTCCAACACATATCCAAAGTCGAGCAGACCTCCAGGGTGTGAGGATGTGACAGCAGGGACCACGCCCTCCCCACAAAGAGCCACCTCCAGTGTCATGTTCTGGCTCCGCACCTCCAGAGTCTCACGGTACTAGAGAACAGCAGAGGCTGGGTTAGGTCTCACTCAATGTTCATAATGTTTCTGAAACAATCTTTTATATCATTTGATAAAAACAAAACAGTGGATTTAATAATTATTTTGACCTCTCAGACTCATATGTTGATTAAGTGCTCCATTGTAAACTCTACACTGTATACACACCTTCTTCTCCAGAAATGGACTGAAGGCCAGAACCAGAGTGTGTTTCTCTCCAGGTCTTAAACATCTGAGAGCATTCAGAAGGGAAAAGGCACCGTGTGTATCCAGCACTGACGACCTCAGCTTGGAAACGGTTAAAGAAATCAGCAGTGGCATGAGCAATATTTACAGAAAGACATTTGTAGACTTTTACATGCAAATTGTATTCATTCATGAATTTAATGTAAATACTCAAAGTACTGAAAGTAGAGAAACTAAGACTAAGACTACAGGATGTGACTGTGTTGTCAGAATTCAAATATTGGAGTTTCGGGTATGTTGAACTTATATACAGCTTCTGAAGATATCTGTACAAACGTAGAAGTATCTCCCACAGTGTGAACACATGGATACCACCCAGTGTGAGGTTTTTTTTATCAACAGAAATCTATTTGAATTTGCTGTTTGAAACATGACTGTTTGTTCTTTACTACTGCATTTTGTTTTATGTGTTGTGTTTATGTGTTATGTGAGAAAGGATACGTCCAAAGATTCCTTTGAAATGTTCTGAACTGTAAACCTCTTGATCACTTTTTCCCCTGAAAACAGAAAACACAAATACAACACTATAAATAAATAAATACAAAAAAAAAGTAAGTGAGCTGAATGCACAAGTGAACATTTACAGTATGTGAAGAACCATGAAGGAAAACACTCACCCACTGCCACCTGGTGGAAGTCGATGATATTGCGTCCATTGTTGGATATGACCACCAGAGGGGGCTGTACAGCAGGGCACTGCAGCTGCAGGTAAACTGTATTGAAAGGACTGTGGAGACATTGGACATGACATATGATGAAGTATTGTTTGTAACATCTCCCACTCTATGTTTTCTTTCCACCATTCTCATCACTCAGCTCAGAATGATGGAACATTATACAAATAATAATTTATATGTGGTTCCCAAAACAGCCACTTGTGTTCCAATGCTTATGAATGTGGTTGTGTCCTGATTATTATTCATCCATCACCCCCCACACTGTCCTACATCAAGCTTTTCAATCTCTCATAATTCAGCACTTTTCTGAGCCCTTCCACCACAGAATCTCTAGCCTGCGGCGGCTGAGAGCAGGGGTCTGCTGATATGATAATGGGCTCCCTGGAACAGACGCCTGCTCCATCCAAATAACTGAAATAACCATAAATCTAAAAATCTTCCACATTTTAAAGCAGAATGACAATTTGACCCCACAGAGGAAACCGTGCAGTTTGTATTCTGTCTGCAATGATCAGCCTGATGTATCCTCGTGGATGAAACAGTTCCTTTGTTGATTTGACTAGATTCACTTTATTAGTAGCTCAGAGTACAAACAAGAGAGAACATTGAAGACAAGATTAAGATAAACAGCCTCAGGATATGTGCTTCTTTTGAACTGCTTAGATCTAAACCAAAGGTGTTTCAGTCTTCTCCCAGAGGGAGGGAGATATTTTCTCAAATATTTAGAACTGCTGGATAAAACCAAAACATTATAAACAGAAGAAAGAGATGCGAGGGAGTGACCAACAAGTTTGGATTCAGTCCTAACCTATTCCTCTTTTCAACAGACGCCAGGCTACAGGACCAAACTGTAATAGAGAAAGTTAGCACATTTTCCAAAGCTGATGAGTAGAACAGAGTCTTAGATTTACATGAATTTTTTGAGCTGCCTCACAGAAGAAATTTCTAAACTGGTTTCCAAGCAATTTCAAGTCATGATTTTCCATCTTCCACTCTCTTCAAGCCAAGGATCATCTCTTTATTTTCTCTTCAGACCTGGTGGCTATCACTGCTAACCCAGTTCTTCTTCTATTTACTGAGTAGGCAGGGAGGTTGTGTTGTTGTTGGAAGAGGTTTCCACCAAGGCAGAAATCTTGGGTTTTCATTAAAAGAAATAAAGAAGCTACACAATAACCTTCATAAATCAGCACGGTAAATGACACATATTTAATATGAGAAGAAAGCTATTGTTGCTAAATACTGTGAGGGTCCAGGAGCAGGCAATCTCAGACCCTCAGGGGTCATGGAAGATCCACATTTACTGCATGTCAATGGTTCTGTAGTAAATGAATGAACTGTAAACTTTTTTTTTTTTTCAAAACTTTGGGTCATGCACTAATAAAACATAATTTCAACTAAAATGCTAATGGACTTAAAGATCTTATGTGTGTTTAAATGTATGAGAGGAATGGGGGTCAACAGGTTATTTCTGCCTCAGGACCCTGTGGTGGATCGATCTGGACTTGGTTGAGATATGTGACTTATATCATGCACAGACCTACTTTCTGCATGAACCAAAATCTGTGGTAAAAAACACAGTGGAAGTCTGAAAAATGAGGCCAAGGTTTGGAGTTGGCTCATATTCAGACTACAAAATCTAACAGGACAAGATTTGTAGGAAAATATTGCAAAGGACGTTGGGAATTCTGTACTGGGTCCAGTGAAGTCAGGAGACAGGAGACAGGATGTGACATGACAGCGTGTTGCAGAGCTGTATGGAAGCAGTGATACCTCCACGCCGGCTGCGCCTGTCCGTCTTCCTCTGGAGGGTTTCCGTCAGACACGAAGCAGGGAACGGTGAACTCGCTGTAGCGCTGGGTGAAGGAGTAGAGGAGAGAGGCCCTGGCCTCCTCATACTGTTCAGACCTTGAAGAAAAAGGCTCAACACTATTAAACAAATCAACAAACTCCCTTCACACACTCGCACTGTGAAAGCCTTTTCATCAAGGTTTTGCAGCTCTGTTGAGATTAAACTCATGGTGTGATCACTGCAAATGAAAAGAAATGGGAGCACTGATGAAATGACTTAAGCACTGGAAGAAGAGGGAATATACAAGCAAAAGCTTTGTGTGTTTTTTTCACTGTTGTTGGATCTTAGACTTTTATTCAAGTTACTAATTGGGTTTAGAGACACAGAGAAACTTTCAGGGAGAAAGTCAAAGCATCATAATTTATTCTCTTTTTACTACTGTTCTGTTGGTAGAAAATATTTATCAGTGAATATTGGCTTCACTGGCACTTCACTCCAGCGAAATTGTCCCAAACAATGAGATTGACGGCATCAAAGAAATCAAGTGTAGAGGTGAAAACCTACCCTGGCTGGACGTCAGCAGGAGTCGATTCAGTCAGCTCATCTGTCTTTGGACTGTCTGACACCTTGCTGTTGTTTGGAATCACAGATGCCTTCTTTCCTCTCCTGGTTTCCACTGGGACCTCCTTTTTAGTCTAACACACACAAACATGATGGACGGGTTCTTACTCAGGTTGGATGAATGTAGCATCCACATTCTGTATGAACACCAGTATGTATGAAAGTGAAGAAGTGAGCTGGTATAAATCCTCCACAGACTGACCTCACCAGCAGCAGGTGACTGACTGGAGTAGGTGTGTGTACAGTCATACCTCCAGTTCAGCGAGCCTGCTCCTCTCCAAATCCTTCTCACGGAGCAGCTTGGCTCGATGGAGGAGACGCAGTGCCTCCTCTTTGATCTCCTGCTCCGACAGTCTGGGTCTGAACGTCACCTGGACCAGACATCTCTAAGGCAGAGGAGAGATGGGTTGTTATTGTGTGTTGTACTACAGGAAACTAAGACATTCAGCTTCCAGTCTTCCTAACTGGAGATTTTTAATTTAAATACATTGGAGGGTTGGAGTTTTAAATTAGTTCTGTGCAGTCTCCTGTTCTGAGGTTTCTCTAGCGTGGACTAACTCGAGTGGATAGAGGACGATAATCCCTCTGTTTTCCAATTCCACACTCGTTACTGGGTTTCTCCCACAGGGCCACACAGTTGAAAACATAATGCAATGGATTAATTGTTTCTATAAACAGAGTCCGGAGGAAAGTTTTGCACTGTTTCAACAACACAAAACAATGAACTGCAATGATTGAAATTGAAAATGATGCTGAATCCGGAGAATGTAAATTTAACATAAGGAGTCATAAATCTTCTGTGCTGATTTTGCAGCATGGATGAAATATCAGTCCTGGACACACTTCCATCAGGCGTCCAGTAGAGTGCATCATTACACTGTAAAGGCTTCTGCTCTGGCCAATGGCAGCTGTGATGCCTGTTTATCTCACTGTATTTCTGTATAACTGTAGTGAGTTGAACTGAGGCTGACGTCTATTAGCTTTGTGGTCATCATGTCT
Organism: Centropyge bicolor; assembly: GCA_037975185.1. Lineage (NCBI taxonomy): Eukaryota > Metazoa > Chordata > Actinopteri > Pomacanthidae > Centropyge > Centropyge bicolor. Next base: position 634,509 of record JBBMOC010000066.1, on the reverse strand, counting down.
TTGCTGCAGATTGTCATAACATGAACTCTCTCGTGCCAGATTTGGTTTCCTCACATAGTGAATTTGAAGGCTATTTTCACAAGTTTAGACTTAGAACTAGGACTAAGGTTAGGATCGAGTGTAGACATAGTCTAAACCTTTAATTATGGTTTTGCATCAGTAACATTTTGGCCATGCATAAAATGAAAAACCCAACCTAAGAAGATCAGGCGGTGAAGGATGACAGAGACAGAGAGTGGTGAGGAGGGAGTCGAATTAATATAAGGGCCAAAAAAATTCCTCAGCTCTCCCTGGTAGTGCTAATAACATGCTTAGTTTGAACAGGCTCTCTTAGTGCAGATGAAATGAGCACTCCAGTGATTTGGTAATGCACTTCCATAAAGCTGGGAGGATCACAAGAGACACATTAAAATGGGCAAAATCAATGCAGCAGATAGCAACATTTCCTTTTAGCCCCTTGTTTGGGTCCTTCCCCATCCTAAACTTCCCATAATGCAAAGATGTCATCTAAATTAATGAATGAACTAATGAAAATAGTCATCTAAATTTAACTGATGGTTCACATTCTAGCTTTTCATGTGACATTCATCACTCATCTTTTTGTCAAAGCCTCCATCACCTCACCGCTCCCACAGCTCGAAACAAAAGCTTTCTCTTATAAATCACGTGTCGAATCAGTGGAGTGCCCCTGTGATCTCAATGTAAACAAGAAGAGGTGTGCTCCTCCACCTCTCCGGGCAGCAGGCTGCCTGCAGAAGGACTGATGCTGACGTCTGAATCCTTGGGTGGGCTGAAGGAAAACAGCCTGGCTGCTGCAGGAGCCGTGGTGTCCTTGGCCTCTGGAGGACCTGGTTCTCTGGTCTGGTTCTGTTTGATTGGATGGTTGATCAGGTAGAGTATGGCTGTGGAGTGGTCACCCACTGCTGTGGCCCCAAACTGGACCAGAGAATGGGAGAGTGCCAGCGGAGGGCGGACACCCACGGCTCGGCAAGTCAGGAGGAAATCTCTGATGACAGAGACGAAGAAACTGATTGGTTTTATATCAGTGAATATTTAAGAAACAGAATCATATCATCAGATATTTCATCAGTAAAATCTGGGCTACACTGATCCTACAAATCAACAAATCCATACACTACATTTCAGAAGTTAACCTGTTAATCCCAGATTTGCAGCAGAGTTGGAAACTGTACTCTTTGGCCTTGTTGGCTCTGAAGATCAGATCGATCTCCAGGGTCTCTTGTGGGAGCAGAGTGCCAAAACCATCATTAGGCTGGACCTCAATACACTGTTGTGTGAGAGAACACAAACAACACAAAATGCATGAATTTCACTTTTTCAAATGATTTCAATACTGTTTATGATCAGAATCAATAACTATCTCTATATCGACCTTGTGCAATTCAGCAGCCAGGAAGTGCTCCCACTGTGGGGTGGGTTAGATTGTGAAGCTGCCAGAGGAAATGCAATTTATCTGCCATCCCATTTAGCTCTAACCACCATCAGTCCCAGTCTAAACAATTTATTAATAAATGACTCGAATGGCTGCACAGATACACTGTTTGTTCCTCTTTTATTTCTGCCAAAGTAGCTAATCAATGAGCGTTTGCTGTAGTGGTAACTGCATTTGCTGTTGTTGCCATAGTAACCACAGGTATCACCAAATGATCCAGGACTGAAATCTTAAGGATAACAACTTTAACGGTGGGAACAAAAAGAGCAAATGGGAAGCCTGTCGAGGGAAGGGTGAGGCTGAATCTGAAAACAGTGAAAGTCTCATCTTAATGACTAAACAGAGTCTCCTACACGCCTGACATCATCCAGAAACACAGCACTGATACAAACACTGTCTTCAGTGACTAATAGTATCTGGGTTAGTTTCTGCTTCGGTCGAGATCCAGACAACTGCTCCTCACAAACACAGTAACATTTAACTAAAGGTAAGTTGTTCACAGTTCTATAGGCGAACACGCAGTACCTCTGGAACCCCCAGGAAGCCGAAGTCCTGGGGCAGCAGGGACGGGTTGGTGAGACGAACGCTGCTCCTCACCGACTGGTAAACGGAACAGAAGCCGAAGTCCAGCTCAGTCCGGTCAAAGTGCAGGTCTGAGGAGGTCACGACTGCCTGGACGGTGAAGTGAACCGGCTTCACCTGAACGCACAAACATGAGAGTCTTTACTGGAACATTTTTAGTAACATCAATGTGAAAAAAAAAAAAAAGTTTCCTTGATACATATTTGCTTTAATGTTGCATTTGACCTAGATTCTCCTTATTTCATTCTACATCACAATCATCTCACCGTGTGTGTGAAACATCGGATTGGTTTATGTAATGCAAATGGTTCTGTTCTGTTCTGAAAACTGCTCTGCACTCGTATCACTTCTTAAATCTTAATTATACATTTTCATATTCAGATTGAAGAAAAAAAAAAAACGAGGAGAACAAGAACTGCAAGAAGATGAACATGGGACTAGAAGGGCTTGATGTTTCTTCTATTTAAAAAATAAGCCTTCTTAAGTTTGTGATTTCACAGATATGAATATATGCACTTGAAGTTTCTAATGTTTAAGAACAGGCCATTTTAGTCTGCTGAGCTGAAATGGAGCGATGCTTTTATGCATATAGTCACTCTTCATCACTGAGCAGCTGAGACACAAGGGCTGTGTGTGTGTGTGTGTGTGTGTGTGTGTGTGTGTGTGTGTGTACATGTGTGTGTGTGTGTGTGTAGGCTCAAAGCGAGAAAGTGAAATCTCAGCACTAACCCAGGTAGCTGTTTATCAGTGACATCGTCATTCCTCCCTGAATTATTATGGTTTTGGTTTGTGCTAGTCATGCAAGGCTGATGCTATTTGTTATTTTCCTTCTTGTCAAAAAGTCCAATGAAAAGTTGAAAAGCAGCAACATGTTAATGCTTCTCTCTAGTTTCCAACAACGAGGCAAAATCATTTCTTGAACTTGACTCTGTGTGGCTGAGTTAATGCTAATGAAGGAACATGCCTGTGTCACAGAGGAACTAAACCAATCTCTGGTTGGCAGGATTGATTCTGGTCTTTTTATGGGATTTATTGGCACTAGTAAAAAGTGGTAAGGATTATCATCAGTCTGATCCCTTAACACTCCTTCAGGTCCATTATGTCTGTATAGAACTAGATTAGAAAGTAATCTCGTGATCTTGTGAGTGGTGTTTTTTCCCAGATAATGTCGTCTTGAATCATGTCAGTGCTCAGCAGATGACCTTGTTTATTGGTCTCTGCACCATTGCTTTCCTGGCTGCTGTGGCGTCTGGTGACTCTGTGTGTGTGTGTGTGTGTGTGTGCGTGCATGGTGTAATGCCAGGAGCTCAGAGCCTGGGGCTGGGGGCAACAGCTTTGGTGCTCCACAGGAGCATCCTGGCCCAGTCTCTGGCTCCTGGTCAGAGCTCTGCCCCCCCCCTCCTTGTCTTGGTAGCGGCAGAGAATTGGGGATGGATGGGGAGGGAGAGGAAGGTGACGATTTGGCAAGAAGACGGACCAGATTTAGATTTACTGCGAAAGAGGACTGGCATGAATGCAGCACGAATGTCTAAGCAGCTGCTCTGTGTTTTTTAATAAAGGCTGCTGCTGACGAACTGAAGGAATTTGGTAGCTGCGAGTGCTTTATTTTCCACTTCAAGGGCTTCTGCACTCATCGTTTACATATTTCAAAATGCAAGTTGGACCTTGAGAAGAGGGGATATTCAGATTTGTGCTTCTTGAGAGGAATTCTTTCGACACTGAATGGTGTCCTCATCAGTGTTTGTTGCACACAACTAAATCTACAGTATCAGAACAAATCCATGATGTGGATCTGTCTGAAGTCCACATACAGTAAATATATGTAACACCAGTAAGTACTAGTTATTATTAAGTTATTAAGTTATTATAATAAGTTATATTATAATATCATCATCACGTAAAGACAAGACACAAGTATTATTAGTTTATCATTGTCAATGTATTGTACTAAGATAACATTGGTCATGGAAATGTAATTTTGCTACAGATAAAGTCCATAAATTTGATTCCAGAATGGAGGTCTTAAAATTCTGATTCTCATCTGAGCTGCGTATGTTTCAGAGTGGTGAATATACAAGGTACCCTGTTAGGTGGCAAATTATGTTTTTCTCATTTGATTATAATAAACTCATGTGAAGCCTTCTGAATTCGCTGCAGCTCTGATTTGCACCTCTTACACTCTTGTTCTCTGCAGCAATGACAGCTGAGGTAAACTAAATGAAAGTGAAAGCCATAACAGAAATGTATAGTCATGTTAGATCATTCATGAGTCTCCTGTGTGTATATGTTGAATAACATGGATGATTACACCAAAAACATAATTGAACTTTGTTTCTGATAAGTCCCATGAGCCTCAGCTGCCGTTGTTATGGAGGGAAAAGCCAGTCAGAAACGTGAAACAAAGCAGTGGGAACCGTGTGGCTGCAGGTGGGAATAAAACAGGATGCCAACTCTGAGTGGATTTAAGCTGCAGATTGTCTTATCAGTTTTCATTCATCAGTGTCATTCTCAGCTTTCACTGGCCCTGAGCAGCGCAGGTAACAGAACTGTTATAGCAAAATGCACCATGGGAGCTGTAGTTAACTTCTACATTTATAGTTTTACACACTAACACTCTTGCTCATCGTTTGTACTGATGATTGAATCAGGACAGTTAGAAGCTCATCAAAGTCATCTGTGCCGCATGAACTAAGCCTTTATTCTCAGGAACCAGAGGGACCTGAGATAAAGTAACTGTTTGCAACTATATGTGAATGTAAGTTTATGTCTTATGCACATGAGAGCATCCATATTTAATGTGCTATATACTGTTATACATGTTACTTATGAAGACAATGTATGTGATATATTATCCATGGGGTGAATGAATACTAAACAAATACATGAATAAAATGATACACGCTCCAAGGAATAAGAAGAGAACACATAGCTGCCGGAGCATTCTGGAGAAATCTTCTGTTAAACAATACAGGATAACCTTTATGCTTGGCTTATTAGCGCCCATGGAGGAACTGGGCCTTGGGGGTGGGAGATAATTTTAGCTTGTTATCAGTAAAATAGGTTGCAACCTTCAGCGGCTCTGCTTCTGTTGGGGACAAAGTAGGACACAAGGACCTGTATTGTACGATAAGTGCACTGTTTTCAGGATCCCAGAGAGCACAACAGACTGGATGTATGCAGTGTGTAATATAATGCAAACCTGTCCTGCCACTTGCACGCTCACTGGGACTTCCAGGACTCCTGTGTCGCTGTCAAAAAACTTCATGGCATCTTTGGATAAGGAGCACCTACGAGAGAGAGAACACACACGATTATGTGGCATCATGTTCACGTTACACATAACTGCATCAGTGATTTTAAAGCAAGCGGCAACCTCCGGCGCTGAAAAATGAAGCCAATGCGGAAGTGCAAAAAAGCTGCAGTTCCTCGAATAACCACTAGAGCAGGCTGCAGAAGTGAGTCAATTACATTTGAGCCCCATGTTAAAATGTCCGATTTTACAACAGAAAAAAAAAATATTTACAGCCTGGTTCAAAACATGGCTCTAGTCTCATAAGCTGTTTTTCTACTCCATGACAACTCTGGGGGGGCGAATTTTTTTATAAGGCGTTTGTTTAAAATATACAGCATACATCATTATGCACAGTTCATAGCTGTCAATCTAAGTGGCGCCACTTTGATTGACAACTAGCCACTGACGGTCTAAAGGGCGTCACCCCGGCTAATTCTAGTCGCTGAGTTTGGGAAAGAGATCGTCGTGGGGTTAGCCGGCTAGCAACGATATTTAGCATTTAACCTAGCTGGTTAGCCGTAGCTAGTTTGATTATTTCGAATAAAGCGGATTTTTTCAGCCAATAGCGTTCATTCGACCCGCCTCAGCTCCGCCCTCGCTCCACCTCTTTGTCCATATTTGGAGTAACCGGAGGTAGGCTACCAAGATGGCTACGCACTATGATTTGCTTCATTTTTGCTCTTCAGAAACCTATGGGTGACGTCACGGACACTACGTCCATATTTTATACAGTCTATGTTTTAAAGGTTGCTAATTTTTCCTCTGCACATCAGATGCCAACAGTGAAAAGCCACGAGCCACTGTCGAGCTTTTCAAAGAAAGATAAAGATTCAGACCCTGAAGACCCATTACTTTACTTTAACCCACGACTGCAGGATCGGCTCGCCGGGGAGAGCAGGAGAGAGATGTAGAGCGCGCCTCCACACTACTGTAGGTTGTAGCCATGGTGATGGGAGACGTAAGTATGATTCAAAGAGGCCCAGTAGTCATGCACAGGCTTATGTAAAACTCCAGTCCTTCAGCAGAACATATATGCAGCACGTACACTGTGTAGTGGATGTATGTGTGCGTGGTTCATTATCATGTAAACAGTGGTCAAATGTCAAATGCAGTTTGTGGCTCAGATCCACCTCTCACTGTCTTTCTCCTTCTCCCCACACTCGTCTCTCTTTTCTCCTTGCTGTTTCTCTCCCATCAGCCGTCTCCTCTGTCTTTCCCTCTTTAACGCTCTTAATGCTGGTTGAAGGCTTGAGAGCTAATGCTGTAAATGTCAGTGGTTTTAAGGCTCTCCAGATGTCAGTGTTTTTTTTTTTTTTTTCCTCAAAGCGCTAAAACCAAGCCTCGCCTTCCACAAATCTGTCAGCTTCAGGTTCGAGGACAGGTTTGCGTGAGATACTTCCTCGGCTGATCTACTGCAGCTCGTCTTCACAGTCCCTTCGTCACACATCGAAATTAAATCTCTGCCTTTACAAAGGGGAGCATTGCAATAAAAAAAAGAGTCTTTTTCTTCCCTCCATAGTTTGACCAATGAGCGCAGAGGGTGTATTTAAGGAAGCACTCTTGTTCTGCCTGCAAATAGAATCGCTGCTGGAGAGTCACTCTTGAATTAGCTTGGCAGGGCAGAGTGGAAAAGCATGGTGGGACGTCGCCAGGTCCATATGCTCGGGAGAATTTTGCGGATGGATGGGGTTTCAGATTTGTCAGTGTCCTGCACAGATTTACTTGTCTGCAGCCAGATTATCCACAGCCTCATCCAAAAGCAATTCTCCTCCATAGTCTTTAATGATACTTCTGAGATTAGTAGAGGACACAGTCAAACTGAAATAGTTGCTCTGACTTTGCTGCTGTGCATATCTCCAAAGGATTTCAGAGCCACTGGAAAAAGCTGGGCGAAAACGTCATCTGCTTTATCTTCATCCCACCCCTAAAAACCTGGAAAGTCAAAGGAGTGATAATCACGAGGATCACCTATAATCCATGAGAGCAAGGCTGGAAGAATTAAAAGACACATATATCAGAACATTTTACGAGCTTGTGATTTTAGAAAAGTGGCTGCTCGAGTGCTTCCTTCATCACCTGATGGGGGCAAATATGATATATTTGAAATGTATGTATTCCTCTTTAATATGGGCTCCTGCTTGGATTTCACTTCACCATTAAAAAAAGTGATTATGAAAAGGATTACAAAACGGATTAAGAGGCTTAGGGATTTCTCACGACGGGGAAATGGATGGACAAAAAATACGGTGAATGAACATGAAAGAAACCATAAAAATCACGTAAAGCAAACAGGTTGTTTGGTTTGTTTGTTTTCTTGCGACTCGCAGCATCATTAAAGTCACCGACGCTGGTGTGAGCGGGTGAACTAGCAGTGAAAGTACTGGTAGAGCTGTTTGGTGTAATCTGTAGTAAATCATCCTTGTAATCTCCCTTTTATCAGCCGGAACTGCCAGCGTGGGACACATTGCCTCGCTCTTCAGAGATTACACTTAAAACCGTTCATTCAAGCCATCCTATTCTGATGATCTTGTTATCAGGTTTAAATTTTTCTTCCGGCCTTTTCAAAATGTGTTCGATTGAAATTTGCGCAAAATGTTTTACCTGACCCTGAAAGAATTATTAACTTTCAAATTATTGAAATTATTGACTCTCCATTCTTTAAGAATCAGTTTAAAGCCAAAATTTCAGGCCCAAGTGTAAGAGGTCATATGGAAATGTAGCTCACATGCTCATTTCAACCAAGCGGCAAACTCCGCCGCTGAAAAATGAAGCCAATGTGGAAGTGCAAAAAAGCTGCAGTTCAATTACATTTGAGCCCCATGTTAAAATGTGATTTTACGACAGAAAAAAAACATATTTACAGCCTGGTTCAAAACATGGCTCTAGTCTCATAAGCTGTTTTTCTACTCCATGACAACTCTGGGGGGGCGAATTTTTTTATAAGGCGTTTGTTTAAAATATACAGCATACATCATTATGCACAGTTCATAGCTGTCAATCTAAGTGGCGCCACTTTGATTGACAACTAGCCACTGACGGTCTAAAGGGCGTCACCCCGGCTAATTCTAGTCACTGAGTTTGGGAAAGAGATCGTCGTGGGGTTAGCCGGCTAGCAACGATATTTAGCATTTAACCTAGCTGGTTAGCCGTAGCTAGTTTGATTATTTCGAATAAAGCAGATTTTTTCAGCGGCTTTTTTCAGCCAATAGCGTTCATTCGACCCGCCTCAGCTCCGCCCTCGCTCCACCTCTTTGTCCATATTTGGAGTAACCAGAGCTAGGCTACCAAGATGGCTACGCACTACGATTTGCTTCATTTTTGCTCTTCAGAAACCTATGGGTGACGTCACGGACACTACGTCCATATTTTATACGGTCTTTGATTTCAACACCATATTTCAGTGTAATGTAACATCAGTTAAGGTTTGAAGCTAAAATGTACAGCACCAGTTAAAAGTTTGAACACAGCTTCTTATATAACGTTTTGTATTTTTTTGTCATTTTTCTCCATTGTACATTAGTAGTAGTACAGAAAAATGGACAGTCGATCTTTGCTCTAAGGTGAAGATCAGATAATTTCAAGAACTTTGACTGTATCTTCAAGTGCAATTCCAAAAACCATGAAATACTAAGGAGAAACTGTCTCTCACGAGGACGACCACTAAAAAAGAACAGACAGAAACGAGCTTGAAAAAATGGCAGCGAGCCTGGACGAGACCGCCCCAACTGTTGTACGTTGACTTACAGAAAGAACAACGCTTAAATCAGCATATTTCTTTGATGGCAGAAAATGTTCACCACCACCGCAGCTTCTGTGTTGACTTACAATGAATACAACCCAAATGAGCCTACATGATCGAGCTAAATGAAAAAAGCCAAACAAGATGCTAATTCACTTTGATGATTAGGACGTCAGTGTCCATGTGAATGCAAATGAGCAGCTTTTCCTTTCTGCTCAACAGGATCACAAACATGTGAACCATTGGCCTCGATATTGTGGAGAGGGGATTATGTAGTGTATGGAACAATGCTGTGGATATGAGAGAGAGAAAGATGTGGGTTGGATGGTGACAAATAAAAGTGGAGGAAGACAGGCAGAGAGGGATGAAGGATGTGGGCAGGTTGAGCGCAATCCTCCAGAGCAGGAAGCAAGAATGTGCTCACCCTCTCCCAAAAGCCTGAGGAGGGAAGGCAAGAAGCAAGCACCTGTGTAAAGAATGAAAGCTATGAGTCACTGCAGAATCCACATTTAACAGTGTATGAGTGTGTGTGCATGAGACAGTGAGTGAAAAGCAGTGCTGCTAATGAGGATTTGGAAATCCTATCACAGGCTCTGGCGAGGAAGACTTGGCAGTGCCGCTCTCAATGACACACTGCCACTGCATTAAACAAAAGCTAACCTAGCAGAAATCAACAGATTCCAGGGTGAGATCCAACCATGACAGAGATGAGACGTACAGCTGGCTGACATGACGGGAGCATGCAGCATGACTTCCTGTGTGGGTGGAGGACACTATTAGGATAATTCCAGTCTTATTTCCGTTGATTTGGCCATTATGTCTATTGGATATGACGCCACTGTGCTCACCTGGCTCTGGTGTCTACCTCTCTTATGTTCGAGTCATAGAGCAAAGCGTTCGTCCTCCAGAAATCTGACGATATTGTAAAGACTTTGTGCTGTTTTGAAGGTATTTCCAGAATCCTCAAAGACTCCTCTAACCATCTGGATAATGAAATACTGCATCCTTGGCACGATAAAAGCCATTCTTAAGCCATTGCCCAAGTTTGACTTCATTCCTTAATCCAAACAAAGATGGCAGCCTGAGACGGCGTAGTATTTCTTCGATTGATTTACAGGATGAGCAGTGAAATTGAAAAGGTTTGTCATCACTTATACTACTATTAATTACATTTACTATGCAGCTAATGGAATATTTTTACCACCTAATGGTTAGAAGAGTCTGTCAGGATTTGGGTAATACTGTCAGGACAGATGTGGTGATGAGGTGCTGGATGATGCCAGAGAAAAATCATCAATCAGTTGCAATCATTTCAGGATATTTGTTTGTTTGGTCAATGAGGCAGAATGGAAGAAACCAATGTCTAAAACCCAGCTACACCAGGACACTGCTGACTGTACCAACACAGCACAACAACCACAAAGTGGAGAGGAAGCATGTTGCATAAGAAAGCTGTTTTTGGCAGCAAAGTCTATGTAAGTTTGTAATAGTTTGTAAAGATCCCACCTCCAGATCTGGTTGATGAGAAGCCCACAGATTAATTTTAGAAGAGGAAGAGTGTCATTTAGAAAGCAGTCGTCTCATACAGCATCTTACACTGGGCAGGTTGGGAAGAGCTTCAAAGAGACATCATTACTTCAGAAAGCCTGTCGAGCTGCGTGCCATATACAAATCACTGATTTTATTTTACCTTCATCAGCCCTTATATCTGATGACATGGATATGGATACATAGTACTCCGCCAAAAAATGAAAAAGTCATGTTCCTCTGACTGAACCAGAAAAATGGCGACAGAAAAACGGCCACGAAAATGACGACAAGGATGAGATGAGATTCTTCGATCGTCATAGAAAATCATTAAGGCAGCTGCTTCAAGCAACTGTGGGACAGATACTTTGCATCGTCAGGGCAAAATAGGAACCCCTCCAAAATAAAAATCAGCTGATAAAAACACAATCTCAGACTAAAGGATGAAGTGAAGTGGAATGGAAATTCAGCTCATCAGGCTACTCCCAGAATTATTTTTAAGAGATGTCAATCTGTTCCCAAAAAACCTACAAAATAAGATCCATGCTGTGATAAACTGGAATCATCCTTTAAGAACAACAGTGTTGTCAATGAGAACAGGGGGAACTGGGTCTGGTGTCTAAGGTTATGTAAGCAGAATCAGGGCCAGCATGTAAGCACTGGTGGATGCACAGAGCCATGAGAGGAGTTTGAGAATAACAGAGAGCGGCAGAAAAGATGTAGAGTTAGAGGGGAAGTGAAGAGATGGAGGACTGCAGAGAGAAGTATAGTTAAGCACAGAGGTGAGAGGCCAAGAAGAAGAGAAGTATGTGTGAGAGAGTGGGAGAAGACAGCACAGAAGCCGACGAGAGAGACGGAGAGAAGAAGTGTGATACAGAGGGAGGAGGGAGGAGGGAGGAGGGAGGGGGTGGCGGCTGTGGCTGCGTTAGTGCTTGTGAACGCTGCATCATCTCAGCAGCAGCACGAGTAATGCTGGGCTCTAATCCTCGCATTAAAACCTCTGCTGATTCACTAAGGCAGATTACTAACATTTTTCCCACTTTCCCCTCCTGCCCCACGGTGAGAGATGACCGGCGCGTGGCCCAAACTTTTGTCATGCGTGAAGTAAATGTCCTCTTGTTTGTGATTTTTTTTCCTGTCAATATCCTCTCAGCTATCAATACACAAAGCTGCTGGACTGTGAAGGGAAAAAAAAAGAGGGTGGGCAGAGGAATACTGGTGCCCACGCTGAGTTTTTACATACTGAACGCCTCTCAGATTTGCCCTGGGGGTCCCCTGTCCGCTCTCCTGGCATTCAAACTGCAGTTCAACTCCTGCCTCTCCGTCTAAATATAGATCGCCTGTATTGTTGTAGGAAGAATTAGCGCACCCTTCAAAGTCATTAGAAACCATTACCGCGGCGCTCAGAGTGCAGGCATGTTGAAGCAACTCTCTCATACCTGCTGGGTGCTGACTGGCTATAGATTGCTGCCATTTGTACCTCTGTAATACTCCACAGCTTGTGTCTGTGTGAAGCAAGCAGGGTTTGTAGTGTCCTTGTAACAGAGCTTATATCGGACCATTGTTAATGTGGTGCAGTTACATGCATTTTGTGCTTTGTTAGTTTTCATGTCTTCACAACTTGAGACTTATTTTTCTATGTATGGCTGCTATTTTTATCAGTTATGATAACATTACATTCACCAAAGCAATTACTGAGATCGAGGATCACGTCGACATCTGGCCACATGGTATCAACAAAGTCAGACGGAGCATAAAACGCAAGTTGTTAGATGATAGCCAGATTATCCAAACCACTTTACTTGAAGATAAAACTGAGAGCGAGAGCAGCGGGAGCTCAGAGTGAGAAGTTGGTGTGCCGTCAACTTTCTGGTTAATAATTTTTTATCTTTCAATCTGCTTTCCACAAAAATACGCTAACCTGTTTAAAACCTGATTGATCCGTTGTTACAGCAACATTGCCAAACCACATCAATTCATTTTAAGTTTAGAATTATTCTTTAAAGTTAGTTCTGATGCAATGAGCTATTTTTTATTGTGTCCTACTAAAACCTTTATTTATTTCCATCAGCCCTTAAACCAGATTTTTCTGTGTGCAGTATTGAACCTATATAATCAATAGCAGCCTTTGTGGCAGAGGAACAGGTTTCTCCTTTGTTGAGGCTGGGACGTCACACTACTGCAGGCCAGGCTCAACACACATGACGAGCCTCCTCTGGACTGAAACAGTTTGCACTTTCATAGCAGGCTGACAGAATCTTAACAAGCTTACGGTCTAAAATAAGATTATGAATGCTCCAGTGATTCCATTATCATTGCATCCTCTGTGTGTCCTTCCTCACCTCGGCAGGAACTTGAGTTGGGCGTTGAAGCTCGACTGAGCCTGGATGAAGCCCGTCCTCGGTAGGATCTCCATGTGTTTCCTCATTTCTGGGCACACGTCAAAGGTCAGCTTCAAGGCAGTGTTGGCCCTGTCATACAGAAGATATGGTTCCATTAAGAATAATGCTGACACACCAAGTGCACTCTTCTAAGATAATGTTATTGAAAAATAATGCACATGCAGTAATGCACAGGCAATAACACAGCTATTAATGTAGAGGAAAAGTGATGGTTTATCAAATTTATGCCAAAGACTTCAATACTGTATAATTACTGTCTACATATTTAGATGTATAATCAACACTTTAAGCAGAATTAAAATCGTTATGTGTGCATGTTAATTTAAACAGTGATGACGATAAGAGCTGTGCAGTTATGTGAAAATAACTCCCTCGGCTCAATTAATTCAGCTCTATTGCTATTGATATTGGACGATTCAGGAAAACTTCAACAACATTTCTGACCTACATTTTCATCCTACATATTACATGGATGTTTGAAGCGAATCGTTTGTGATACAATAGAATATGTATACTCCATCATTGGTCTAACTGTTGATGACACATACAGGGGTAATTCATGAGGTAGCATAAAGGACAGTAGCAATTATATATACATATACATTTTATAAGACAACAACAAAATGAAATCTGTATTCCAGGAGCTGTGCCAGTGGACACCACCGGGCAAACCTCTTACCCCTCAGGGACTCAGTGAGGACAAAGATTTTTGTTTGACTGACACCTATAGAAATTGCCTTGAATGGAGGGGTGTACCCCAAGTCGATATCTTTTAGGTGACCCAATTTCCAGGGGCTCCAACAGATGGTAGCGCCTGTGGCTACAAGCATCTAGCTGAGGCTGTAATAGCCGAGGCTTGCGATATAAATGGCTCTTCACCTTGGGAATTCTCCAACACGTCCAACCACAGCCCACACTCACACACCTTCATACAACGACGACAACACACACACACGCTGAAAGAACTCCCCGTGAGCTGGAGGTGATGTGCCTATATACGGTGATAATATTCTGTGATGTCTGCTTTCATCCTTGAAGATAGGAAAGGTGAGCGACGAGCGAGCTGTGGCCAAATAGACTGAGGGGACCCTTCATTTTTCGATTCCCCCTCTCAAATGAAGTGACCCACTTTGAGCAGCCAGGTCAACCAGATGGTTGTTTCCCCGAGGCAAGGACTCTCTCAGGGACACTTGGGAGATATTAAGCCGCTATCTTCATTCTGGCCAAACGATAACCTTCAAATCACTCTCGGAGGAATATTCACGGATACATAATCATTTAGGCTAATTAGGCATTTTAATTAACGGGGGCATTTAGCTGATCCTGCCTTTTAAATGGCCGACTGCAACCAGTTTATTTTTGAAGCAATGTTTAATGATTTAAAGGTGAGTTTACAGTAATTCAGATAATTTGCTTCCCTCGGGTAAAGAACACTGTGATACTGATTATTACAGACCAACCTTCACTTTATATTCTGCTTCAATTGGTTGTAGATTTAGATATTAAAATGAACTAATCAAGTTGTTTTTGTGTCTTAACCTCATCCACAGCATTGTCACCAAAATGTATTTTATAGTGAGCTTCAACAATTTTGAAAGGCACAGACAAATTATGCCATCCTGTCAGATCAGAAAACTCTTCTGTGCATCTCTCTCAAAGGGACAAATGACCTGACTTGCACAGAGCGTCCTGACTTCAAACCCGTCCACGTACACCTTGAGGATGAAACAGAAAGCGAGCCAGGCCGCATCGCCCAACATTAGTGGTCTAAAAATGCTCTTGAGGCTGAATGCTGAATGAGGAGCAAATAACTGTGATCAGGTTCCAAACTCTTGTGGAAAGCCCTCCCAGAAGACTGTAGGCTGTTGTAGCAGCAGATGATAAGAATAGCTCACTCCAGCCACCCCCACGAACAGGAGAGATCGTGAGAGGCTCTACAACAAGCACAATTCTTTTTTAACTTATATAAATTAATTTACAATACAGATGACAACATACTCCTGCCAACTGCTCAAAGGGAAAGAGACTTATTTATGCCCTCTGACACCTACCTTTGGACACAGGTTTGCAAAAATACATAAAATATCCTAAATGATTAATCCACTTATTATAGTTCTTTATCGTCATTTAATTTATTTATTAGAATTTTTAAATTAATATTTGTACAATACAATGTGTTATTATTATTACGACGATAATGACTATTATTACTACAACTGCAAGGGACTTATTTTTAATACTATTTATTCATTTATTAATTATTTATCTATTGTTTTCATGATGATTATGATCACTAATGCTAGTCAATACTGTCATGGTCATAATGCTGCTTCTCATTGTTACTATACAGATTATTATTACTAGAATAATGACTGTACTACACACACACACACACACACACACACAAACATCTATCACTCATCCACGGCTTCAACATCATGATCACGCTCCTAAAATATTTTTTCTCTTCATTTCAAATAAAGCAACTGTCTCTGGATTTTGAGCTTGATGTGATTCCCTTCCTGTGGCACTTTCCAGGGACAGACATGCATCTAGCCATGAACCTTTGCTGCACGTCACACCTCTTTCTCGCCCCGTGTTTCCTGTCTGTCTCTACACTGTCTCCTGCCAAACAAAGGCAAAAGGCCAAACAATGTGAAAAAGGTCTATGGGCACTAGTTTCCAAACTGTAGAGGAAGCACTGCAGCAAACAGCCTCTTCTGAGCTTGGGCTAATGATCCGACGAGGAACAACGATAATGACGCTCATAATAATCATTGCGGTCTAGTGGCAATCGTGTCGGGTGATGTTGCGGAGAAGCAGCTCGTGCTGGCTCTCCGTGCAGAGCTGAATCTGCGAGTGCCCACGGCTACAGCAGTGCCTCTGCCCTTTCTTGAAAGGGCCAGGTGGCTGCGCTTCCCTACTCCACATGTACTCCAAAGCCTCACAGGACACCAGGGTTCCAGGCAACCTTCCCCACAATGCAGCACTGTCTGCTTCATATTATGTAATGTATTTCAACAGAACCAGCTGGAGGAACAGGTTTTCCATTAGCAACTATATTTCTATTTTCCCCCTAAAATAAAAAAAAGATGAATCAACTCTACTGCACTCACACTCCTCAGGCCAGGCCACACAGCACGCAGGCTGGACCAAGACAAGGTACAGTAGATTAGAAATACAGTAAACAGAGAGACATGGGGGGAAGAAAGCTTTGAAAGAAAAGGCAGGTTGGTTATGTTTTTTATGGCCTGAGTTTGGGCAGGAATGCTCGACTCCCCAGCAGGTGCCAGTGCAAAAAAAAAACTGTTCTCAAAAAGAGAAACTCCGCCAACTCTCGGCTGAATATTTCAATCACTGGCTCAAGAGTCAAACACTTCACATTCTAAGGCTCCTTAAAAAAATCTTTCAATTAGTAGGAGTAATATTCAAATCACTGGCTCGCAGACAAGAGAGATATTCAATTATGCTTTGTGCTGTCCTCTTAAAAAATCTGTCACAAACTAAGGAGGACTTGTGGGATATCTACTCATCTACTCAAAGGAAAAAGTGACAAATTGTGTGATGAAAGCAGCAGCTCTCTTATTGTTTCCCCAAAAAGCCTGCCAAGCTATTTTGTGCTCAAATTACTGTCTTGGAGGCAGACTGACACACTGCATGCTTTGCTTTTTTTTTTTTTTTACTGCCGTTCACACCGATGCTGTCATCGTCACGTTGTCACATGTGCTGGTGTGCCAGCGCACCAGATGGCAGTTGTCACAAATCCCCCCCCACCCCCACACGTGCACTCCCTCCCCCCACATGATGTGACACAATGACCGTCTAGGTGGTTACTGCCCCCGGTGGATTCTTAACCTTGTGTGTGCATCATAATGTATCACATCCATAATCATAAAGGATTTACTTTTGTTGCGTG
The DNA here is from genome assembly GCA_037975185.1 of Centropyge bicolor. NCBI lineage: Eukaryota > Metazoa > Chordata > Actinopteri > Pomacanthidae > Centropyge > Centropyge bicolor. Next base: position 617,598 of record JBBMOC010000066.1, on the reverse strand, counting down.
CTATTGTGTGGACCAAAGAGGATTGTGGGAATGTGAGCTTACCGCTGGGTGCCTTACATCATCATTTGTTTAGGAGCATTTATCAGCTAATACATCTCTATTTCATTATGTCTGCACGAGTTTGGCTCCCGGCGTAGTTAGCCGGAGAGTGTTATGTTGGGCGAGCTGAGAAGTAAGCTGGCCCTGTCAATTTTAAGGGATTTCCATGAGCCGTTTTTCTGTGAAAATGCCTGTTTTGGCAGAGACTGAGTATGTGAGAGAGTTTTAGTATTGCATTCAGCAGATAAGCCGGCATGCTACATCAGCAGTCCATGCCACTTTCCAAACTCTATTCCGAGGATGATTCTGAGCATGACATCAAATAAAATGGAAATACGACATGCACCACTCGGCTGGGCTGAGAGGTTTTATACAGCCTCTTCCATATTAAAATGGGAAGTTCATAATAAGAATCTTCTCAAATATACTGAGTTTTCATTACCTGTTGTGGCTTCAGTATAAAGATGTCGTTTCATATTGTGAGTTGAATGTTGGACAAAGGTCAGTGACTAAAACACGACTTTTAAAGTGAAGTTCTGAGAAGTGCTGACGTTGAGGGACTCTGACATCACAAAGTAGGGTGGAGCCAGAGTCATAAGGGAGAAAATAACAGAAACATGCAATTTGCCTTTGAGTGACATCAGTATCATTGCTAAGTACATTTATATGACTAATAACTCTCATACAATGATACAAGCACTTTATGAAGGATCCTGCAGCTTTGACTTCCACCCTGAGACGTCTTGGTTATTTTTGCCTATTTATCCTTCCTAATGAGCTTGGATTCGTGACCACTGTTCCCCTTGGCCAATACAATTTTTTTGTTTGGCATATGCAGTCACACATTACACACTGCCACATTTTTCTGTGACAAGATGCTGCCACAAAGAATACAGCAGCTATTTTGTCTCTTTAAAAAGGACATCATTTGCCTCATGTTGCTTTTTGACAAACCATTTATGAGAGTGGTGATGGTCACAATGACACTGTTAACTGGCAAATAAACACAGGTTTCGTATTTAGCTGCATTTGCAGTTGTACAGATTTGGCGCCATTGGATAGGTTTCTCTCTCCATCATTCCCTGGTTTATTCTTAGAAACTGAAAAAATTAGGAGGATCTCACCAAGTGTACTGGTTCCAGTTTCTTTACAACTTGTACCAAATTACACACATCTTGTCCAAGAAACATCCTAAAAAGTAACAAGCTCATTTTGATTCATTTTTAGGAAAGGAAACTAAGGGACCAGTGAAATAAAAAGGTCTGTTCTACGTGAGCCGTTGACATGACAGACGCAGTTTTTAATTGGAGCATGCACATCACCATGAAAACTGCTGGAGCTCCAATAAGGTGTCATAAAATTTACACTCTGAAATGTGCTTGAACTAATGTTGTCTCTGTTACAGATGATTACTTAACTAATGTGACACTAATGTGGTATTAAATGACATCTCACGTCCCTTAATTTGATGTGTTGCCTGTTCAAACGAGGTAGTTGGACAAGACATGTGGAAATGGCTCACTCTGAAGTGTAAACCAATTGGACATCAGCAAGAGACAGAAAACTAGTTTTATTCAGTTATGGAGCAGAGGGACTGTTCAAATATCTCTGGTGTATTACTTCATAGAATTACTGCTGGTTAATTGCTTGATTGTTTATGCTCACTGCATCCTGATTTACATCTAGCATTCATAAGTGTTTACTGCCATAGATTTACTAGGGTCCCTTTGGTCCGTGTATATACTCTGACCTACCTGCTTTGGACCATGATGCTGTCTTGATAGAGGCGGTCAAACATGCAGATCTTCAGGTCAATGCTGGGCTGGACCACCCATACAGGTACGCTGACGGCCACAGCCCTCACCTGGATGGGTATCTGTTTGTACCAATGGTTTACATAAAACAACACTGATGTGAATAAAACTAATATCTATCACTCTGCTTTACCCTCACAAGGTGATAAACATGTTGGGTTTGACTTACTGGTTTGCTGGTGAAGTCGGAGAATTTGATGTGGAAGTCCAGTTTGGCCTCTCCTGGAATGGTTGGAGTGAAAACAACCTCCAGTTTCACGGTTTCAAAAGGTCCAATCTCCCCCTCTCTAACCTGAAGGAGGGTACATCAAACAGGACAATTAAATATTCTATTTGATATTTCTGGATCTTTAAGAACAAAGAATTCTCTGATACAAATATCAAGTCACCAGTCATCTTAGAAAAGAACATCAGACATTCTCACTAAATGCAAAATCAGACTATGACCTGTGTGTATTTTCACTGAGCTTCATGAGTTTAACCTTTTCACTGCATCACACAAAACCATTTCCTTCCATGCAGGGGAAGCTGAAGTGTCTCACATGTGCAGCTTCAGATGACATGCAGTCAAATGATGGTGAAAAGCTGTGTGGATTGCCTGCTCGGCTACGACGCACCAAGGTGCTGAGAGCAATAAGAAAAAAACAAAAGAGAGGAGTAAGCCATTCGTGCAGCAACCGACTCAATATGGCGGCACCATGATAGCTTGATGGATAATCTGCCAGTTAAGACAGCAGCTCTCAACCACACAAAGTGAAAGTATCAGTCAAAATGACAATGATCGAGCCGCGGGCGTGCAGGCACACGCAATACACACAGCCATAAGAGGCGAGAGGGAGAGGCGACGCACCATTAGCCCCCCACCAGAGAGACGTAATGAACCCTGAACAACTCCAGAACTTCACATGGGCCACGAGGCACACACAGCATCAGAGCTAAAAACAAGACGGGGGAGGCAGAGAGTCTCCGACAGACACGTATAATAGTCACCAGAGATACACAAGAGCATTGTACAAGAATAATAATCATTTTGACCTGATGATGGGAGATTAAAAGTCGACCGAGTTACTGTAAGACATAAGTGAGTATTTGTCCTTGGATCCAATACTTACATTTCCTAGATTTATGTCGCCACAGTCTGAGTGGCTCTGCTCCATCTGGACATCCACATCGGTGGACACACAGGCCTCAGGAACAGCTTCTGGACCTGTAACTGAAGCCTCTGACGCTGCCACACACACACACACAAAGGAAAATCTGATCTTAGGTCAATTTCACTGTTGAGTACTTGAGAGATGAACCTGTTTTGAAGAGCTGTCAATCCCCCAAATACAACACAAAGAAAACAGTGGTGGATGAAAGGAGAGTTTTCTAAGCCAAAATCCGGCCTCACGGTGGCACTAAGGGAAAGCTCATGAGGGTCACTAAGATCAGTAGCTTCCTTCCTGCTGGCAGTATGAATGTGCACTTCAAACAGTCTGGAAATATGAATAAGTAATAAGCAGATCGAGTCGATCCTGACAGTTTGGCCTAGAAAAAATAAAGAGCCACTTCTTCCTCTTGGACATCACATTTGATGCCAGTCTGCAATCATCAGTTTAAGAGACACTGATGACATAAAACACAAATACGATCACAAAATATCTGTCTGACTGTCAGCAGCCTGAAAAACTGGCCGAGATCTGACAGCCTTTTCCAACAATGGTGAATAAAAAAAAAAAATGACACAGTCTTTGTCAAAGCCAGCAGAACAGAGGCGAAAAGACTGAACGGCTTATCAAACCATCAGTGGAGGAAAGTGCTGAGTGCAGCGATGAAGACTTCACATGTGAGAGGACATCAGAGAGAAGATACCTCCTTGTCCCCAGCTTTGAGAGCAAGGTGAACCCTCCTTTTTCTCTCTCTGTGTGTGTTCTTTTATTTTTGTTCCCACAAGGACCAAATGTCCTAACAGGAATAGAAAGAAGAGAATAATCGTCCACCCTCAGGAGATTCTGTCAGTCCTTGGTTTGTTTCAGGCAACACTCATCTGCACTGGTTAATGTGTTTAGCAGGTAACATAATGCTGGTCAGATTACATCTTTATCTACATGACAGCAAACATTTATGCTCACTGTATCTGAAAATATTTGCACACATATTTCTCTGCAATATTCACATCTTGTAACAAAAACATTATTATGGCTCAGTTTAAAACCAGGGGATCACCAAAGTCATTAGCATTCATTGCCTGGGTGACAAAATTTCTTGTTATACAAATGACAATTATACCTCCAAAACAATGAGTAAAAAAATTGTTTTATGTAAAAAAAATATTTTGTATAGGACAAGGTTAAGAGTTTTAAAGATACAAGTGAGTCAGGTTTCACTTTTAGGTCCATGCTGACCTCTCATTGAGGGTGAACCTGTGTAGTAAATAATGATTTGGTGCCTATGTGTCCATGTATAAAGCTTTACCTGGTTGCTCTTGCAGCAATGACTCAGACAGCTCTGGATTTTCTTGCCTTGGTTGCAGTCCTGTGTTGCCCATTGATGCAGAACTCCGCTGATTGTCAGATGTTATGTTTTGACTGCTCATGTCCTGTAAGTCAACAACACACACATTAGTTAGATTTTATACATGATAGTTAAAACTGTCTGCTAATGTGAACTGACTACATATTATACTCATTATGTTCACTGTAAATTCTCTAAGTTTAATTTTCATTTGAGGCTGTAATGAAGTTTACTCCATCAGGCCATCACAGAAACAGCAAGTCCTGATCCAGATGGGCAGGCTGACCTGGCATGAGTTGGCAGAGACTTGGGATGGCATCTGGACGTGGCTACTTTCTGGACTGAGACATGTGGAGGTGTCCAGGCTGAAGAGGGTGGCCAGTGCACCCTTGTTGGTCAAGGTGACAGTCCGTGAAATAGTCTGGCCCACCACATGCACACCGAAGTCGATGAAGTGGCTGTCGACCTCCAGCTAGGGAGAGGGTACGTTCACAAACAGTAATTAGCATCGCAGTGAAGAGCTGCCAGCTTGAGCACATAGTTTTACATACATTAATACATACATGAATTGATTAAATAAGACACAGAGTGTTATTAGTCTTTTATATTAGGATAGTCAGTGTTATAATTCTGTGGTGTAACTGACTACATATCTATTCAATAATAATATTATTTCTATATTATTATTGCAACATTATCAGTGACCTAAAGCTCCAGACTATAGAGGCCAACAAACACCATGTTGTATACACTCATGTAGTACCAAGCAATAACATGTATGCAAGAAAATGAATGTCACATCACATTGGTGGTCATTTGTAATGGACGACACTGCAGCACATTACTCACGTCACATTTCTTTATGGTGCACCTGACGGGCACAGAGAAGGGACCCACTGCTGAGGCGAACTGGACCTCTCCTTCCAAGTCCTCATTGATCTGTGGGGTTCACATAATGAGAGTGTGTTGCTTTATAACAGCGTTGGGTATGTTGGCAGCGTTGTGAATAAACTGCAGAAATCTGATTCCAAAGCATGAGTGGAATGACATCATCTTATATCTCCTTTGTTAGATAAGAGGAATCATTTAAAGGTGCATGACAAAACTACATGAATCAGATAAAACAGAACAGTGAAAGTTACAGTCTTTTAACATGTAACATGTTCTGTAGATGTGAAATAGCAGGAGTGATGCTACAAACCATGGGTTGAAAAACAGCCTGCAAGTCACATGACATCCCCGTGCATAGAGAACCAGGAGGCTCAAAGCTGAAACACAAATCACAATGATTCAGAATATCTTTTATACAGGTTCAAATACAATGCATCACATATGGAAAACTGAATGCTCTTCCTACAGTTTAGAGTTTAATACACAGTTAACACATTTCTCAGAGTAAAATGTGAAAGCAGTGTTTGTTTTTGTGTCGGCACATCAAGTATGAGTCTGTGCATGGCCTCTCACATATGTGCACAGCCCTCACATTAAACAAGACTCAAAGGCAACATTTTAAAGCAACACACAAAGTCCACGCCTCTGCAGTAAGAAATCTGCTGCATTCAACGGAAGACCAGCAGCTTCACATGAAATGCTCAAGTATGATGAATCTCCTGAGAGCAGATAAGCTGAAGACAGAGCCGAGGCCAAAAGTCAACCTGATGCTCAGTTTGCACGGCGCGGAAAACAAAGACAAGAGAGAGCTGTTGTTCCATTTGGGAGCAGGACGGTCAGGAATTATCTCACACTCAAACCTTATTACACCACTGCAGAAAGTTGATTTCCAGAGAAGAAAAGAAGCATGAGGACCGTGAGCTATTTCAAAGCAACATGTGTATCTCACAGCACATGTTTACGCCAACCCCAACGCCGCCCCGAGGAGCTTGACAACTCGCCGCCCTCCCAGAGACACAAGAAGAGGCCGATCGATACGAATACAGCAGGCAGGGAGCCAGAGACGCAGGGAGGACTCTCAAAACTCAATAGATAAACAACAAGTTAGAAACATGCAAATATGAGCATAATGAGGCAGCAGCTACAGTTCCAGGGTATAATGGGTCTTGTTATTGGTGATGGTTTCATTCTGCTTGTTTTCCTCTAGATTTATATGACAGTGTGAAGATTATGAGATGTCTTCTGTGCCAAGTTGATGTTTTGGCCTGAAGGTGGTACGAGACCAAAGCTGAGGGTTCATTTGAGTTTTTCTTGTTTTTGTTTTTAATTATTTTAACTTTTCGAATTCTGTGAGTAAAGAGAATGTGCTACAGTTGTCCTTCTGTTAATACAGACTATCAAGGATATACAGATACAAAATAAAAGACAACATGCAGCATAGAGTGATTAAACTGAATTTGATTTTTTTCCTAAGAAATCAGAATCACAAAACAGCGCCCCCTACATTAATATTTTCCTGTGAATTTTTGGTTTCGACAATGCCAGTGCTGTAACTTGATTAGTCCAGTTAACTCGCTGATGATTTTGTTTGGATGATGGATTGTATTTTTGTATGATTTTGTCCAATCAACGCTGGCTAACAAATGTCAATCAAACCCTGGTATGAGAAATACTCCCCACAGACACCTGCAGCCTGGATACTGCTGATTCAACTGTGTCCAAAAATCTCTTTAGAAAAACACAAAACGATGCATATTAGCTGCAGTACTATCAGTTTATGAGAGATGACTTGATGTTGTCTGGAGCCACCAATCATTTTCAGAATTAAAAAAAAAGCCTTAACTATAACATTACCAATATGTGCAGACTGTTATCAACACCACTGGGCGATGGAGCATTATGTTTGGTGTGAGCCAGCTGTTTGAAGCGGTCGGTCCAGCTGTCAGGTGAGATGGACTGACGCTGCCATCCAGCTCACCACTGTGACCCTGGAAGTGTATGAAAGGATCTCACCTGGTTGAATACGCCTGCTGGTAATTCTAAATGTCACATTGCATTTTTTTTTTTTTTTGTTGGCTAATTTCCTTCCTCATTGGTACCATCCTTCTTTCCTAGCTTCGAGACAGGTGGTATGAAACGACACGTGAAAGAAAAAAATAGAACAGTTCACTTGGGATTAAATGCTGAGTGAGGCAGTGTTTGAAAAAAACCTGCTGGAGCCCTATATAAAGTACTGCAAACGAGGCCATACTGTACAGTACATCCACTGCAGGAGGCTGAGGCTGTACAGTACTACTGACTACGCTCTGTGTTCTATTATACATTCTGGCCGCTCCCCGTCGGATTCAGTAAATCAATAAGCGCTCTCAGTTTATTATTCACTTCAACAGAGCTACAACACCCTCACGCACATATCCACTTCTAAAGACAATCAGTGGAGCATCAAACTTTGACGACGTGTGTGAATACTACTTGAATGATCTTGCTGTCGTACTGATTTCACAGATGTGAAATCCTGCTCTCTTTGCATCCGGTGGCTACAACATAATGCTCATTCCTGCAGTGTAGTTTGAGGAATTGAGGGCAGCTTTTTATTTTAATCTATCCAAACTTTGATGGAGCTGGATTTTTAATCAGAAGGAAATTGACCTATTAGAGGACATAAAGGCCAATTGCAGTTTTGACAGGTGTTCAAATTAAATTATATCTTTCTGGACACCAGAGAAGATAAAAATTACAAGCACAGTTTACGTGCAGCACGACTCTCTGATGGCAGCCATTGGAATAAACATCCCTTTGACACATCACTTGAGAATATGAAACGGCTCCTACCAACTTTTTAAAAACATATTTCAACAGGTCACGAGCAGAGCAAACATATGGCCACAGCCACAAACACAATTCAAAAGACTAACAGATCTCTTTACATCGATGATGGGTCCAAAGAATGAAACTGCACTTCCAAGTAAAACTAATTGGAGTTTGCTCTGATCTCAGCTGGAGTTTGCATGTGAGGTATACGGACTGATCCTAGATCACACAGTTTGGAATATAGCAAAAAAAAGCTCTCCAGTTTCAGATCAGTCATCATGCCAGCGGTTCTAGTCTAGACTCAAATATCTGCAACTACTGGATGGATTGACATGAAACTTTGGACAGACATTCATTTGGTTTATGAATAAAATACCTTCAGAACTAATGACATTCCCATCAGAGGGATTCCCATCAGCTCCCATAGAGGTTTTACTGGTCATCATGGTTCCTAGTAACAAAGACCAGACACAGGACCCAAATATGGCCGGATCAAAATTTAGCCTGATTGGGTCCAGATAGGATCCCCTTATACTGCTGTGTGTCTATATACATACCTAAGTATCTAAGTGGACTCACTATCAGCAATGTTTGGTTGTTGCTGCATCAGGTTATTGATAGAGAAGACAGTGTTTGTTTAAGTGAGATGAAGAGTGTGAACTCTGAAGTGCAGGAAAACTTCCTCTTTCTGACCTGCTCATTAATTGGTGGTGCACCGAGCTGCTGCCGCCAGTGTTGGTGTTCTCTGTATATTTGAATTTGTTTTTTGTTTTGGTCGACTGCATTCTGGATTGGCTCTAATTATCCTCCAGTCCCTTTCACTGTGGGTCTCTTTTTGGAATTTAATTTATGCTCCTTGAGTTTCGGTCGGTTTTCCACAGGTCTATTTCAGACTGGGTCTACAACCACAAGCTGACTCCTTTTAAATTTGTGTGCTCCTTGAACAGTTTTGTCATTAATGGACTTTCTGGTCTGGTATCCAAATTAAACTAAGTATCTGATCTGAGGATAATTTGGGCCAAATTAAACAAATTGGAGGTGTGATCGCACCCTCACATTATGTCGAGTACCACTATTTCTACTACAGTTAGGCTTTATCTCGCAACAGACCACAGAGGGGAGTCTTCCTCTCAGCCACTCATTTGCAGTACAGGCTAGGAAGTGACACTAATTGCAAAAACACAGCATCTATACAATGGTCCAAGTCTGGCAAGCCTGGGCTGTTGTGGTTTTCATCCCAGTAGTGAAAAGATGCAACAGAGCCCAATCTGGCACAAATACACAGTGCATGTACACTAGGTGGCTGGGTGGGGGGTGTCGGGGGATGGGAAGCCATTTTTAGAAATTCAGGGGGCGTGCAGGGAACCATGGGCTGGTGTGAAAGAGCCCAGTGTGTTCCTGGTTCACATTCCTCTCTCTCCTGCTGTGCTAGTGTTTTCAACTGGGCGAGACATGAAGGCTTTGCAGTTGTCACGACTGATCTTAATATTGTAGCTTTTAATGTGTGAAAAAGGCAGGTTTCTCACACAAAACAGACACTGAATAGTAAGAGGAGGGAGTGTGACAGGTACAGTGGCAGAAGCAGGTGAGTTTGTCAGCATGTGTAAGCATTATTCAGTTTTTAAATCCGACGTTTCCTCACTACAATGGAGACAAAACTCTTTTATTCCTCTACTATTATCCATTATCCTGTTGCTGTTATGGTGGTGGCTACGGCCACAATGGTTGGATATGACCTGTTTACAACAGCATTATGTTTGGTAGAAGATAAGGGTCATTTTTTAACCCAGTGATTTTTGAAAAGCGGGCTGTTCAAGACAAGAAATGTCTTGTCTTTTTGTTGTGTTTTTAGCTGGATGAGTCATGCAAACATTGGTCACGACTACTTCCAGTATTTTGTGAATAATCAGTGGGATGTACATACAGTACACACAACAAGCTTGAACAATAGACCAAGCTTGTATGATGTGCCCAATATATTGGCAGAAATCAGGCGAAGCTGACAGCATCCGCTGTCCTTCTGATTTCTGGAAGACGACTACATTTGAAGTGGGATTATGTAACATACGCTAAACATCAGTCACTGCAGTCATGAGCAATTACTGGACAGGATAATGGCACACTGAATTTCCTTTCATTTCCCAAGACTCTCCTGAGTTAGTGACTTTAAAGATGACAAGAGATAATAATCAGAAAACAACAGACATGTCTCCTGGTGAGGAGAAGTCTGTTCTTCTTCTTTTACTTTTGTGCTTAAACTATTGAAATGCTTGTGACGAGCTAAACTGGTGGCTCAATTAGAGAAGAGTCATAAAGTAAGCGAACTGACTCGGTAATGTCAGTTATACAGCAAGATCAATCCAGCATTAACCTTCATCCAGGGTGACAATGTATCATGGTCCTGGATCTGATTATATACAATATTAGATATATTTGAGTCACTCAGCTGTTTATAAGGACTGTTATCATCACTGGGTGGTGTACATTCATTATACGAGACATTTAGGATTAGACTTTTAAGGTGGAAACAGAAATGACTTCAGGCACCAATTACTAGTACAAAAAAAGTTTTTCCCGTTCAAGTCAATACAAACTATGTAAAATCGGTGATGGCGCAGGATTTCTTCCACACCCACGGGTGGAGTGCTGCTCAGGAGCAGTGAGCTCAGTGCTGTATAAACGGACTACAGAGTGTTATTGTTGTAAAACAGCTTCCAGCCACCGGTGGCAGCACTGAGTGCATGAGAGCACTTCCACTCAGCAAATCCCATGATTGTATTTAACTGAGTAAAGGTGTACGATGAAATGAGGTCCGTCATGACAAACGAAAATCTTTTTGTCTTTAGTGATGTGATACTAATGAATTTAATGTAAAAATAACAGCAATTTGATTAATTAGCTCTTGAATTATTTTTCAGGAAAATATATGCATACATTCAAAATATCATAATCATGAAAAAATCCCTGTAGAGGGATTGAGTGTCCTGTTTCAGTAACATGTGAGGGAGATGCAAAGTTAAGTGGGTATAATGTCCACTGTACAGAATGTGTGCATCCACCCGTTGGTTAAGAAAGTGCATGTTTGTTACATGTGAGCTAAGATCATAGGACTAGAAGGTGATATGTTCAGACAAGTGGTCCAGCACGGTGGCTGGAGAACAGCCTCAGTAGTTTCCAGCTGACCCTGCTGTAGCCTGGGAGACTCCTCACTCAGTCAGGCAGAAAGAAGAGAGACGAAGAAACCACAGCAAGTCACGGGGGAGCTGATGGGAAAGTGATACACAGCGAGTGACCTGGAGAACAATGCATCTCTGCTCGGCCTGTGGGCTGCTGGCAGGCTGAGAGAGAGGAGATAGCAGAGACGTAGACTGACTCACTGAGCTGAGTCTCATAAGAGGAGCTGCGAGCGTGGTGATCCATATGTGGGAGGACAGGCTTTGCTTTCACGTCCACTCCAGCGTCTTTTAAAATGACAAGAAGTGCTTGTATTAAATTCCTAAGTGGTGACACATGAGCAGATGTTTCCATGTGATAACAGAAGCTGTTCAACATATAGTGAGTTCATATGAGCTTTAACATTTGTAGCTCTAAACACCTCTCGCTCTCTTGTTGTCACGATACCAGAGATCTGAGCTTGAACCCAAATTATAGATATTCAAAACAACAATGAAGCAACCATGAAGCACTGAGCAACTGTGCTTCATTTGGTATCTTTATTTGAGCGTCTCTTTTATCTTTGTGAGATGAATATTTGCCTCAGATGGGATTCAGTTCTGGTTCTGGTGGGCTGCTTGTGTTGGCCCCCACAGACATCGATCTGTCCCACTGTGACACATAAAGCCCAACTGGAGTTTCTGGCTTCTTTCAAAGCTCTGCTCTGTGAGTTTGGAATATGTAGCATCAACTTTGAGTGAGGGGGCGCTGTATAAGAATGGTGGATTGACACTTTAAAGGGACAGTTTAACAATTTGTATTCATCCATTTAATCCCTGTGCCGTGTCCTGTAGAGAGGTCTGGCTGAGCTTACCAGATCTCTACAGCCTGCAAATTGGTGGTTTGCTCTTTTAAGCTTTTCATGTTGGCTGTATTATAGCTGGGGATACATGGCATGGTATACTATGTTTCTAAAATGTACAGCATTATTAAGAATTCTCAATATTGCACATATCCAGATTAAGAGAGACCTTTCACAGTCAATATTACACAAATACAGTTTGCTGATATCATTACCATATGTGGATATGACATGCGGGATGTATGTAGCATATCAGCATCATGGTACTGCAGGTTCTCGTAGTTCTTGTAACTGTGTTGGTGTGTATTATATATATATGTTTGTCATAGTGTTGTTGCTTATGTTTGTCTTGATTTCTGGCCCATTTTTTGTTCCACCTGCACTTCACTATGGCCACCACCATCAACTGTTGATGGACTCTGACAATGTAAAAATCTTACTTGATAGAGATAAAGTCCTTCAGACGGCTGGAGACCCCGAGCAGCTTGCAGTGGTTAGTGATGTAGCTGATGTTAGTCAGGACGATTTTCTTCTTATACACTTTCCCCACTTCAAAGTCCTAAAACAATAAAACAATTTTTCATTTTTTTATATGTTGTAAGATGAAAAATTAATTTTCATGATTAAGTCTCAGACATGATGCTTTTACAGATGCAGTAGTGTGATACCTTGAAGAGGATGACCTCTGGTTTACTGATGAATGGAGGCCCTTTCAACTCTTTTCTGTGAACTATTTTAGTAGACATGTTGAGATTTCCAGCGGCCAGTGCAGGTTCTTCCTGCTTTACTTCTGTCTGCACCAATGTAGTTTTCTCACTCAGGAACGTCTGTAAGAAGAGGAAGAAACAGCTGGTTGGGTCAAATCAGCCTCAAAAATGCAGCATTGTTCAGGCTTTAAGAAGTTCTCATATGTTAAAGGTTGTCTAAATGAAAGCAGACATACAAAAACGCTTCCTAAATATAAAACATTAGAACATCTGCATAATTTTATTTTAAATCAGAAAATGATATCTAATCAGTCCTTGATAATTTTGATACTGGATGATATCAACACATTGTAGACAATAACAAAATAACATTGATCTTAAACAATAATCTGATTCAGAATATATGTGATACTGTCAGATGGTGTGGAGTTTTCCAACTGTGTGTTTGAAACTTTAGAAGTGTTAAATTTATCATCATGAGAAACTGTGTTTTTAAAGGCCCTGCTTTACTTTCTGCTTTTGTCATTTTATCCCTGCTCTGTTTTTTTTTCTGTGTTGTAAAGCACTTTTCATCATCACTCTCCCCCTCATGAATCATCTTATTAGCTTTATTACACTGCTGTGCTCATCTGCCACACTCGCCATTACTGTGTGGAGAAGGAGCCTTTGATGAGGGCAGGAGTCTGATCTGTATGTTAGGAGCAGAGATCACTTCCACTCCACTGGGTGCTTGCTCAGAGCTCTGTCGCTCGGAGGCCTCGGAGGCTCCAGCACAATGAGAAGTGATGCCTGTCGCCCCACATTTCAAGAGTGTGTGTCGGGGTTGGTTGAGTGAGACAGAGAGTCAACTCACCTCCATGGCAGTGACCAAGAGACAACTCAGATTCAAGAAAAGTCAGAACAATATGATGGAGTCTGACTGATATATATGTTGAGAGAAATGGAAAGAAATCTATTGTAATGTATTAGAGAGTTCGTGCTAGTTGCTTCCAGGCATTAGACCATGATGATGACAATGTAGGTAATCATTATTGTTGTTATTGTATCTTTGTCCTCATCACTGCGAGTAGTTCGTTTTAATGGACTGATTAGTTTAAGTAGGGATCATTTGGCAGGTGAGGAATTGTAAAAGTAGCAGCTATAGTTAGCTCTCACTCTCAATGAATTAATTCATCATTAAGTTGATAAAATGTCACAAACTATTGAAAAATATAATTTCGAAGATTCTAAGGTGATGTCTTCAGACGTTTTGTTTTGTCTGATTGACAGAAAACTCAGTCAATTTGATCAATTATCAATCAAAAACTTGGATCACCTCCTAACTCCCTCAGCACTGTGGCCTGATTGTTGAAGGATTACACAGACTTGTGCTGCTTCTGTAAAGCACTGTGTCTTTTTTCACTATCAGTGATGAGCTTCACCCCCCCTCCTGATCCCGCCCCCAGTGCCCAGACCAACTAGCAGAGGTCTGTGGTGCAGGAAGGAGAACACTGACAGTTGTGTTTACTGGGCCGCTCTAACAAGCTGGAGGTGAACCCACTGGGAGCTGAACCTGTGTTTTGTGCCTGAGCCTTTCTCTGGAAACTGCAATTTTCAACCAGCTTGATTAAATCAGTGAATGAGAAATCAGTTGAACGAGCTTTGTTGTTTACATCAACAACACCTGCTATGCAACTATTTGAAATGAATTAAACAGTGGTTTTCAGTGCAGCTATTCATATGACATGCTTCGGTTTGCAGGTGGGGAATTCATCTGTTGAAAAATATGCAAGAAGCACATCTGTAGAGAAGCGATGTGCCTGCTGTGAATGGGACATGATTTATGAGTGTTTAATTTTAGCAGCTTGCAGGGATTTGCTTTCACTTGGCAGTGACTGTTGTTTAAGTGCACCTTGCAGCTCTGGTCCCACAGCCCAGAGAACTCAGGCTCAGCCAGGCTTTGAGCCAGACTCTGGCGGTCCTCTTCCTGGTGCACGGTTTCCTCCTGGTCCTCAACATCAGAGGAAGCTGATGATGAGCTGCTGGTGTCACTGAACTCTCTTAACTGCTGGACAAATACACACACACACATATATTGTCTCATTATTGTTGAAATACATTTGATTTGTTTCTGCAGTCATTTCTCAAATGTTATGAACCACTCACTTCTCTGGCTCTCTCCTCAGCCGCTGACGGGGGGCTGGGTTTCAGGTAGTACAGGAGCTTCTCTCTTGCCCTCCCCAGAGACAGGAACCTGTCAGTGGTTGAAGGTTTCGGCAGCAGTGCCCGGTGCCTCTTTCTGCTCTTCACCAGCTGCTCTTCCTGAAGGATTTTAGCCACAATCTCCACTCTCTTTGACTTCTGCCTCTCTGTGAATTCCCTGAGAAGGGCGAATCAACAACACTGCATTATACTGAAATGCGGTCATGTCTTCCTCAGCACACTGTGAGAGAAAACACCCACACACTGCTGCATGGAGTGGGAGTAGAGGACATGCATGTGGGAGAGGAGAGGAGAGGAGAGGAGAGAGGAGAGGAGAGGACGTACTCTTGTTTTCGTTTCATCTCCTCTAGTTGTTTCTGTTGGTACATATGCTTGATACTGTTGACGCCTTGGGCCTGCAGGGATTCTCTCAGTTGTCTCTGTTGCTGCTCTTTCTTCCGGGCGTTTGCTTTGGTTCGTCTTTGTTGGACCCGTAAGCTCTCCTGAAGAAAACACGCCAGATTAATGAAGCTATATTTGACCACATGGGGAGTTGATCATTTGAACGAGGAGAGATGTAACAGAGCTACGTTTTCTCCTATGAAATGTACCAGTTGAGTGTTGAATTTGAAAATACAGCTCTTAACATGATGATGATGTCACTGCAAGATCACAATGATTAGTATGTGGAAGATGTTGTTTCCAGTTTTGGCTGCTATTAGTCATATAGCCTCATGCTAATACAGTGAAAAGTAAACACTTAAAGTTTTAAATACTGCACAGAAAATAAGCAATTCAAGAGCATAAATTACTAATTTGTGCTCACTAAGTTGCTTTTTTCCAATTACATCTGATACGTTTTACAATAAATTGAAATGCACATTCATACTAATACCTTACAGTTGACACTTGACAATATTTATTTGATAATGAAGTTACTGTTTCTGTCCATCTGAGATTAAAAATGTTGTTTCATAACCACTAACCCACAATGTGTTCATACTAGTACAGGTGGTACTGGTTGAAATACATTATGACAAAATTATTATAAGACAAAAATCGGAAAAGTATATTCATTTTCATTCACGCATTTAACTATACAGTTTCATGTGTGTATGTTTGTTATGCAATCTCAATGAGCCATTTTAGCATAAATTAGGCAAAGACCACCACGTGTAGTTTCTAGTTAAAAGGTTGTTCACTTATGCACTTAGGAATGATCTTATATTGCACTATAGATATGGTAGCTATAGAAGGTGTTAATAATACATAGTGCCACAGCCTGTGTATGTCATCAGTGCTAAAACAACCATGATGCTCCAGCTTCAGTATGGGAGCGTGCTGTTGCTTACTTGGGTGGCTGCTATGTTTGATTTCAGTGACTCGACAGCCTGTATCCTCTTTTCCAGTAACTCCCTGTTCTGCTGCTCCTTCTCAGCCTCTTGCTGATGCATCCTGAATGAAACGAGGGCAATCACAAAGCATGTAGATGCTCAAACATAGTACAGAGGCAAAAAAAGAAATCTGCTATTATTGCTCTGGATTGAAACTTCCAGTAGCCAAGCAACATTGAAGTTAATGAATATAACACAGTCAAAAGCTTTATTCTCTATAAGCATAATCCTCTGATCTGTCACAAGGCAAATACTGATCAGCTTATGTTCCAGATTGACTGAGGGTGTGTCTGTTTTTCAATGTTCTTATGAACTGTTTTATAGCAATATATATAGACATAGGCGTTTATGAGTACTTATACCATTTGTTCTATTTAAAGGAACAGACACAAA
Organism: Centropyge bicolor; assembly: GCA_037975185.1. Classification (NCBI taxonomy): domain Eukaryota; kingdom Metazoa; phylum Chordata; class Actinopteri; family Pomacanthidae; genus Centropyge; species Centropyge bicolor. Next base: position 600,857 of record JBBMOC010000066.1, on the reverse strand, counting down.
TCTTAATATAACAACACAGATTTTAACATAAACTAATGACCTTTTTTGGGGAAACAAAATTAATGAAGAATGGCAAGCAGGTGAAGTAATCTGAGGCAGAACTAACCAAAACAGAAGATAATAAGAAGAAGAACAGAGAGAAATCAAAAACTGTGGCAGTTAAGCCCCACAGGATTTTCTTCTGTTTAAAGGAGCGACTACAGATGTGTCACCCTCCAATTGGCTGATAGCTTTGGCTGTTTGAATACTTGGAGCAGAAACATAATGTTAATCAAAGGTAGAGCTCTGTTATATAAATAAGCATTTGTTATATTTTGCTTGTTGGCAAGTTGTCATGCTCTAAGTGGGATAATCCACTCAAGGCAGCGTGGATATAGAAAAATACACATTCTGTAAAGAGGCTTTTAGTTTCTGTGCTTGAATTCTTGACTTCTAACTCTAATAATTTCTGGACAACAATGGTTCAGCAATGGAGGAATAAACTACAATAAATCAGGCTTTGACTACTCTGGGAAGTTTAATTTTACTGGGATCAGTTCATTGTTTATTTTGGTCTTTAAATTATTTCTTTAGATTATTATATAATCTCAGCTCTTTCTGGCCTGTAATATATCTTAACAATATGACTGAATGATCACAAGGATGTGTCCATCTCAAATGTCCCCTGAGCTACATCATATTCTCTTCTCAGTCTATGTCCTGTGTTTTGTCTTAACAACTGATTACCTTTTAATGGTCTCTTTCAAGTGCTTGGCAGCCATCCTGCGGCTCGCTTGGCCTGCTTCAATTTTCTTCTGACATTCAGTCTCCTCTTTCATCCACATGGCTGCCTGTTTACTATCAGAACACAATCACACACACTTATACACACACCAGTCTTTACATGGCTAATCAAGGTTCATATCACTGATAACTCAATGTAAAATTAAATGAAACAGTTAGAAACAAACAGACAGAAAAGGAAAAGATGCTTGTTTTCCCTACTCCCTGAGATGCTCCATCTTGAGCTGCAGGTTCTGGCTGGCTTTCCTCTCCTGCTGCAGCCTTGTCACTGCCTTCTGGGCCTTGAGGACCTGGAAGACCCGCTCCTCCTCGTGCACCTCCTGCCGGAGCGAGGAGACCCTGCCAAGCTCCACCTCCACCTCGCTCAGCTCCAGCCTGAGGAGCAGGGATGTGGAATGAAATGGACGCAGATAGAAGGTAAACATGCTGACTTATGGGGAATATTTTCTACCAGTACAGTCGTTTACTGTAGCAGAGGCTAAGAAGCTACGGGGCTTTGAAGCACAACGCAGACTTAAATTTACTCTTTAGTTTTTATTTAAATCATGACTAATAATAATAATCTGTTGGTCTAAACATGGGTGATTGTTGTGAAAGCTAAAGAAACTGCATTTCAGCCACTAGACGACAGAATTTTCCGTTATGAAACACTGTCTGTTCCTCAAAGCAGAATGAGGCAGGATTCCTTATAGGTTTTACAAAAACAAGCAAAACTGCCCCAAACCACACTGGAATGATTTTATTATATAAAGTCGAACATTGCAAAAGCAAAGTTTTTCTTGCAGATCAAGCTCTTGGGATATTAGCATGCCATAATTGCTTGCTTGGCAATAAAAGCCTTCCAGCAAAGACAATTGTTTACAGCGTTTATTACTGTGATGCATGACTAAAAAGAGCACTGTGTTCGAAAAAACACAGGGGGCTGCACTGGTGTGGGCGTGTTGTTGAGATGCTGAAATACAATCCAGGAAGTTCAGCTTGTAAAATAGATCCATGGGTTTGAGGGTATAGAAGACGCTGCACAGCGACTTCTAACACTGTTAAACAGGACGCGTCTGATTGGCAAATCATTGCATTGCAGCAAAACTTCAGGCAGGTTAAACTTTTTTTGTGGATGACCATGTTTTCTTTTTTGTTTGCTCTCCAGTCTCAATGCAGCGGTCCCATTGAAATAAATGAGGGGGCTGCGTTTTTTCACTAATGCCTGACAGAGCAAGCCCTTACTGTCAAATCTTTTTCCTCTCTGACTCACTCTTGTTGCTTCAGCTCAGTGTTGATGTGGCCCTCCAGCTCCTCCTCACTCTGCAGCTTTTGACACAGATGCTTATGCTGGGCTCGCAACCGAAACACCAACACACTGCAGAGTAAAATAAAGAGTGGAACACAGGGAAATGCAAAACAGCAACATTTTTTATAAAATACACACCAGCCACTGTTTGTTAGTTTTGAACTCACCTGTTGTCTGCTGCTTTCTGTTGCTCCATCTCTTTCTCCAAGTTATCCCTCTGCTCCACCAAACTCTCAATGTTCTGACGACAGAGTTTAAGCTCCTCTCTAGACAAAAGAAACACAAGACAACAGAGACAAGTTCAAGTGTTAACATAGTGAAACATCTCGGATCAAAGCCAATCAGAAGGAACATTTTCAGGACTGTTTAAGTGCGATGTGTCCAGGGCATCAGGCTGGTAGATTTCCTTGAGGCCACTGTAACAAAAGGAAGGTAATTATGTCGGCTAACAAGGTAATCTATTGAAGCTATCGAAAAGCTGAGAGTGGACACACTCCTCCAACGCTTTAATTGCTCAATGTTCTTTTTGCAGTCTAATGGTGTGCAACATAGCAATCTGTGACTGGAGGGAGAAAAAAAGTCATAAAAGGGAAATAACGACACATGGTACAGTAAAAACTGCAAATTGGTTAAAAGCCAGGTGTGCTCGGGTCCCATTAAGCTCATGTTTGATCAGAGCGCAGTACAGCTCCAACCTGACCTTTGATGTTTTGTGCTGAAGGAAAACGGGAGCCATTTTTGCTGGGGACTGCATCTCAGCTCATCGGGTGCTTAATGGCTCGCAGTGCAGACAAATAAAAAGGAGGGAAGAAAGAGTGGGGAGAGAGGACATTATGGGAAATGTTCTCTCTTCAGCTGAAATGATTTCCTGCAAATTGCTGAATCAATTGGTACAGAAAATGATTGGCCTTGTGTGAAGAGGGCAAGAAGGGGAAGACCCGGGGAAGTGGAATAACACTGAAACGGAAAAGATTGTGAGAAACTGCACCAATGCAATGAGTTGTGACAAAAAGACTCTTGTGTTGTTCAGTATTCTTGCCAAAAAACAAAAAAAAACACAAATGCAAAATTTTCCATTACGTGTACAGGATTCACAGGAGTCTAGAAAGGCACCAGGATTGCCATGTAGGTTAAGAAGCTACTGTGGCTCTAGAGGTCTGTCGGTTGCCAGATCCAGACCTGGCTTTTAGCACGTCATGCTCCTTCTGTCGGTGAAAGCAGTCCAGCTGGTCCAGGTTTCGTCTCAGCTTGAACATCCGTGCTGTCGCGGCATAACTCCTCTTCTTATCATCGTCAGCCGCAACTGCAGGGTCACCATCACCAACGCCAACACCATCATCCTCTCTGTGGGCAGATGCAGAATGACATTTAGAAAAGCTCATATGTTTAATGCAAAATTTGACTACTGATTATATACATACAGAAAATAATGCCACTAATATGCCTCGAGGTGTATATAATGTAGAAAACATAATTAAGTAATTTTGGAAAAAATTGACAGAATTGAGCTTTTTCTTTTCTATTAAAATATCATATTCACAATCACACTGAGTAACAATGGCTTGATGTTCTAAATATTGGAAGGGAGATAAGAGGATTAAGGATTACTACACAGACATTCGTATTTCATTGTCTAAGTATGATATGATTCACAGAAAAGCAAGAAACACCCACTCAGACAACTCTTCTAACCACTCCAAATCAGGAGGAAGGGCTGACTCGTCATCGTTAAAGGTGTCCTGGCCTGGACCATCCTCTGAAAAATAGACCAGCAATAGGTCAGGAAAACCCCAGTCTCTTAAACCAAGGTAAAACAGACAAATACATGTATGTGTGTAATGATGAATTAAAGAGAAGAAGGGATCTTAGTGACTACAAGGAGAGAGTACAGGAGCTGTCACTCACCGTCACTGTCCTCATCAGTGCTGAGTTGGGCACCCAGCTGTCCACACCTGTCTGACGTCACACCAGGTGGACTTTCCCTGTCTTCACCTTCCATTCCACCTTATTTCTGAATAACACATGTGTACATTATCAGACAAACGTACAGGTTATAAATAATTGTTGTTCACTGAAATATTGGAAGTCACGTCTTGATTGACATAATTTCAACGTTAGCTCATGTTAGCTTGTCATAATTGCGGAATTAGCCGCTGTTTGTTTTAAAAAGTTGAAATTTCATTTTAAATTGTTGTTTGGTGAATTAAATACATTCCGATTCAAAGAGTGGCTCTCGATGAACTGCAGAAAATGTTGAGATATGTTTTCAAGATGTGTCACATTTCCAGTATGAAAATCAATATTCAATAAGCAGATTTCTGAATGGAGTTTGGCGTGTCGCCACCTCGACGGAGGAGTTAGCTTAGAAAGCTACAAAGCTAAACAACTATGAGCTGTATCACATTTAACGTTTAACCTACATTTAACAAACACGAAGCCGTTACCTCAGCTGGGCTTTTCTTCCCTTTCAAAGATATCCTCTCAAAATTACTTTTTCCCCCCTCAGCAGAAGTTACTCCGCCATGTTTGTTAGTGTTGCCAAGGAAACGGGGGGCAGAGGGCGCGGCCTGATACTGTCTATGGCTTTTAACTGTGATCGTAAGACTCAACGTGATGACGTCAGGATTGTGGAATTAAAATTTCCTTGCTTGGACCCGGAAATCAATTAAAAGCATTTTCTAATTTTGAATCAGTGACGCAGGCACTTTATTTAGTTATTTATTTATTTACACACAATAGCAGTGATATTTTGTGACTTTCTCACTGTTGTAATAAAATTTCCTTCACCACCACTAGTTTATATCTTTGGCCTGACATCAGTCAAGTCCCACTGAGCAGGAAATAACTCAGCTGAATTCAGACAGAATGATGAATCTGTGAGTTATGCAAAATCTTATATCAAGCATGCAAAGATACAGTTTGGCTCTGATTCATTCTGTGAGAAGACATTGGTTTGTAATTCATCTGTATTGCACTGGTACAATGGGCTTTTCTTGTATTTGACTTATTACAGCTTTCCTTACATTTATTGCAATGTTTAGGGGAATCAGAAGAAGGGGAGGGAGGGAAGAGTGTGTCCTACTGTTTAACATGCTGGAGTGGGAATGTTTTGTATCACTCTGGGAGACTAAATAAATAAATAGCACAAGTGTGTGTGTGTGTGTGATTTAGGATACAGGGCAGGTTTTGTTACACAGATAAAGACAGAGTAAAATAACTATGAGGGAAACAAAGACGCTGACTGACATCCAGAATGGATCAACAGGAGGAAAAGAGAATGGAGCAGAGAGAGATGGAGAAAGAGAATCCACGAGGGCGAGGGGAATAAAAGGAATAAGAAATAGTGTGTGTTTGAGAGAATACCATCCCATGCAGTGCACCGCAGCCTGGTATCTTTATATCAAAAGAATTTCCAGTGTGAATCCAAGTGGAAAGTCTGGAGGGACGGTGGTTTGAATCCACAGCCACTGACTCCAGGCCTGTCTGTGGTCCCCAGGGCGAGGCAGCAGAAACCAGGGCAGGTGCACTGCTGCAACTGAGCCACTCTGCCTACAGCACATGAAAGAGGTTATGTTTAATGAGGAGAAAATAAGAGCAAAATTTGGCAGAATGGAGGATTCATTTATTGTTGTAACTTATGAATCATATATTTGATTGTTTCATCGAACTAAGAGAAGATTATAATTCTTAAGAGATTGGACCTGGGACCAATATAATATTTGTGTATTATAATAAAAATCCTCTGGGGAGTGAGATGTGTTTATAGCTTTGCCTTGTTATTTTCTTTTTGCTACATAATCTATTTTAACATGTAACGAGGCTTCTGGCAATGTTGAAAAAAATATTTCTCAAAATAGTAAAATAGTAAAGTGAATGCAGTTCATCTGACAATCAACACTCTGAAATGTGAGTTTTCAACATGAGACAATTAACAGACATCACCAGAGCCAAAGAACAAGGCGAGGCATTAGAGCATGTTTCAAATGATGAAGCCAAGGCTGATGGATTTGCATATGATTACCTCAAGTATTTTATATCTACAGTGTGGGGATTAATCCATACGTTTTGACATGTCCCTCCCCACACTTTCTCAAAGTTACCAGCTTAACATACATACAATATACACAACTGTAAAACTAAAAGTAGCATTTCTATAATCCATGGATCTATATGTTCTATTTCTGTGTTCATTACAGATTGTTTTTAATGTATGATGCTTTATATTTCATTGGTATATGGTTTGTGTGTGCGGAGCTCAGCGATGACAGCAATCACAGTAAGGCTTTGCTTAATGGGATTGTATTCTATGCCTGTTGTTTTGATGGCTGAAAGTAGAGAGATGACAGGAGAGGAGGAGGAGAGAGAGAGATGCAGAATGACATGTAACGAAGGTCCCCACGTTCTTGAATATAACTTTCATGTCAGTATTATTGTACTTGGCAGTGAAGGTTTATTTTATATAGGCTCTTTGAGATCCCTTCTAAATAAGGTCTTTGGAATAAGACCCTGATATGAGACACATTCTGATCTATAAGTGCATTAGAACAGGATTATATATAAAGTGAGTGTGGAGGTGTTGAGCTCACAGTGAAACCTCTGATCACAGTTCCCCATTGTCTCACATTATCCTCCTGAAATATAGCGGACTGCCAATTTTAATTTAGGTTACATTAATCAGTGACAAGCAGACAAAGTTTCAGCTCAAATCAGTCTAATGAAAGTCCACAACAGAAAATGTCCTCGCAGATATTCACCACACACAAATAGTCCAGACTTCAACAGAAAGCGTCATTTCCTGGAATTATTTTCATAACCATCAAAAGAATCTTTGATCAGTTCAGTTCATTTCCTCCTGTCGTCACCCAGGGGCCCTCAGCTGCACCAGACTCCATTTGGGATTTGTCTAATTTTATGAGGACTCACCACCAATTGTCCCTATTGAAGAATAAATACAATACTAACATGAGCTGACTTACTGATGTCATGACAGTAGGAGGGAAGGTCCAGACCAACTCCAGGACCTCTGAGTGATCTTATTCCCACATTGGGCCCCTGGTGGGTCCCTCACTATGTTTGTCCTTTTTTCCCATTGGAGTGATAAAACAACTTTATTTGAGACAATAATTAGCTAATGGAGATGATTCAAATGTGTCAAATATTACATAACACAGTGAAGTCCTGTGTTCGTGACGTGTCCCCCCCCCACTCCCACACCCACCACACACACACACACACACACACACACACACACACACACACACACGAACACAACCCCCCCGCCTTCCGTGGCCAGATTGAATCTGACGTTTAGAGGCCGAGCAAAGGAGGGATGGACAGATTAGTGACTCTCTCTCTCTCTCTCTCTCTCTCTCTCTCTCTCTCTCTCTCTCTCTCTGTGTTGCTGGAGGACTGGCGGCGGCGGCGGCGGACCGGCTCGTTGTTGCGCTCGGACGGGGACTTTGGCTTCTCCTGATCGGTGGAATTTGGGGGGAGGGGGGTCTGATCATGGGGTCACCATCAGCATCATCTTCATCAGCATCTTCAGCATCCTCCGCGGCAGCATCAGCACCGCACTTTACTTTCCCGTCCGCAGCGCCGGATCACGACCGGAGCGCGCTAAAATAAAACTCTGCCCGTCTTCTCGTCGCTTTTTTTCATTCCGGGGAAACTTTTTCTTTTTCCTCTCCTCCGTCAATTATTCATCACAAAGCTTGTGGAAAATGGAGGTGCCAACTTTCCTGCTGTGGAGTCTGGCTCTGCTCTTCGTTGGAGGGGATATCTTCACCAGGTGAGATCAGCCTTTGCTTTGTTGCAGGTGTGTTATGTCAAAAAAAAATTGAATAAAAAAAAGTTGGATGAAGAATAAACCTGATTAGAAAAAACACTGAAAATACGGATTACATCATAGGGATCATAATAACCAAACCTCTCTATGGAGTAATCAATAACCAATATCACAAAATATCAATACGCTAGAAAATAACATCAATTAAAAAATAGTTCATCCCAAAACTTATTAATATTAATTCACAACAGGCTTAAAGCTAATTGAATTTATGTGCTTTGCCCTTTTCCATCCTTATATAAAAACCCACACCCACAAGCTGAAGTCTGCTTTCTCCTCTGCTGATGACACCATTTGCATAATGCATATGCATAGAAAGGTGATTGTTTTTTTCCTTTTTTTTTTTTGCTCTTTATGGAGATGAATGTGAGCTGAGGTGGGGCAGATAATGTCACCCACCTCCAGGCCTGTTAGATCAGGGTCAAACAGACTGAATTAGAACAGTGGAGTTTGGAGAGTTTGAGACAAGAAGATGGAGCAGCCACTGACATTATATTCTTTAAGGCTTTAAGTCTCTGAAAATTAACAGATTATATTCAACTGTGAAAGTGAGCTGAGACTGTGATTTACAAAATTTTCTCGAGTCAAGAAAACCTCAAGCCCAGAGCTGTTCATAGTGATGTCACACTCCACCCATGAGCCATGATTGTCTGTAAATGACCCTCTTACACAGATTTTCCTGTGAGTGTCTTTGTCAGCTGACTAAAGGTGCATCTACACCTGCTGGTAAATTTTACACTCTCTGTATTCGTGTGGTCAGCAGAGGCCTGCAGCACCTTCCTCTGCCTGCACTCCAAATGGCCTCTTCCTCTATAAGCTCTCACAAACAGTTCTCAGGATAACCCAGACTGACGAATCGAGCCCCGATTTCCCCACAGCCCATATGCTGGCACGTGCATCCGCTGAAAAGGGCAAAGGGTGAAGCTGCTTAAGCTGCGGGTGAAATTTGGGCGAATGGCTTCTATTGTCCCTCTTGGCTGTTCACCAGTAGAGGGAGTAATAGCTGCTGTAATTGGATTTTTTTCCCTGCCTCTAGTCACTGCTGTTATTATTATTTTGTTCTCAGTACAATGCAGAGTGTAGGCTTTTTCTTGCACCTCATTATGTGTCAGCTCTCTCTCTCTCTCTCACACACACACACACACACACACACGTTGCTGTTTCGCCTTTGGTGGTTGAAAGTTGCAAACTGCTTCCTCTCCTCGCTCCCCCCGCCCCCCCTCCCTCGGAACAGAATTACTCTGCTTCTCTTTTTAGCTCCTCGTTTATCCATTTCAAAAAAAAAAAAAAAAAAAAAAAAGTTGCTTAGCTCAGTTGTGCCTCGCCACCTTTTCAGCGTGTGGCGTCAATTTCACAGCTTTTCTTTCCAGCTGAAGTGTCACTTACCCTTCAGTTCAACAAGCACAGTGCATCTAATTGATGGTGTAATATGTGTGACAGAGACAACAGTAAAGGACAGATTCATAGATGGAGTGTTAGGAATATAGAACCAACACATTGTGCACAGATTGGATTAGGTTTCCAATAACAGAGTCTCATTTAACATCAGTGATTTAGGAGGAAGGTATTTTGTAGGACGAGCAAACAAAACACACAGATATTTACCAGTGAAGCCAACAGCGATTTTGCATAGCTAAAGGCTGATACAGCTCTTCGTTGTTGCACAGAACTGATTTCTATATACACAGTGCTGATGCTGCAAATAACTTATCAGCACCAAATGTGTATTAATCCACCGCTGAAAATAGTCCCCCAACATTATGTGCTGCTGCTGGAGGTGTGTTTGTCCGACACTACAGGTCCCAGCTCGAGCCAGAGAGGAGCTGTGGAGGCCAGAGAATATTAGGAAGCACAGGTTTAACATGAAGATATTATTGGTTGCTCTGTTTATTTAGGTGCATAAATAAACCCATTGGTGGATTTCCATCAGTCTGAGCAGCCATGATGTTTGTTATCTGCACCTCTTCGTCTCACCACCTCACTCATGGCTTCATCTTCTCTCACCACTGCTCCCATGCAATATTTATAACTCAACATCAAAACTCGAAAAAATCAATTTTTTACAGTGGTTTGGGAATCTTTAAGTGTTGACTTCATGAGCACTTCCTGCAGCTTGGACAACAATAGAAGTGCTCCGGTGCTTTCCCCAGTGGGGGACTATTATTGTGAAGTGTTGAAATCTATTTACAATGTATTGGTCTGTGAATGCAGGAGATGAGCAGGCAGCCAGGCTACTGTCTGCCTGTCAACGATAAGAACAGGGACAGGAGATGCAATCAAAGCAGCGTGGATTATCACGTCCTGCAAGTTAAACAGCGTTTCACCAAGACTTTGTTGATGATGTACAGATCCTGAATGTGGCGGGTCAGAGGTTAGCATCAACTGAGAGGAAGTGGAAACAAGATGTGATAGTTCAGCTCAAACGTCGTCTCTGAAGTTAATGTGAGAGTAAAGAAATCTGGATTCAATCTGAAAAAACTGAAATAATGATTTAAAAAGAAAAGTCCAAAACAACATTAATGAGATTCGACTTGAAGAAAATAGATTAAAAACCAAGCGGCAACCTCCGGCGCTGAAAAATGAAGCCAATGTGGAAGTGCAAAAAAGCTGCAGTTCCTCGAATAACCACTAGAGCAGGCTGCAGAAGGGAGTCAATTACATTTGAGCCCCATGTTAAAATGTCCGATTTTACCACAGAAAAAAACATATTTACAGCCTGGTTCAAAACATGGCTCTAGTCTCATAAGCTGTTTTTCTACTCCATGACAACTCTGGGGGGGGGGGGCGAATTTTTTTATAAGGCGTTCGTTTAAAATATACAGCATACATCATTATGCACAATTCATAGCTGTCAATCTAAGTGGCGCCACTTTGATTGACAACTAGCCACTGACGGTCTAAAGGGCGACACCCCGGCTAATTCTAGTCACTGAGTTTGGGAAAGAGATTGTCGTGGGGTTAGCCTGCTAGCAACGCTATTTAGCATTTAACCTAGCTGGTTAGCCGTAGCTAGTTTGATTATTTCGAATAAAGCGGCTTTTTTCAGCGGCTTTTTTCAGCCAATAGCGTTCATTCGACCCGCCTCAGCTCCGCCCTCGCTCCACCTCTTTGTCCATATTTGGAGTAACCGGAGGTAGGCTACCAAGATGGCTACGCACTACGATTTGCTTCACTTTTGCTCTTCAGAAACCTATGGGTGACGTCACGGACACTACGTCCATATTTTATACAGTCTATGTTAAAAACACAACAAAACAATCCCATGATGCTTTGCCACTATGAAAACCTCATTCAGTAAAGTTTGATTACCAACAGGCCAAACTGCCCCCAACATTTAGGGGCCAAAGTTGTTGTAGTATTTGTTTATGAATATGTTAATTTTTATATATTTATTGTTTCAGGTGGTGCATATTTCTAAATAGATTCAAATTTAATCAAATGACCACAAACTAGCTGATATAAAAATGTGAAGCAGGGATGTTTTTGAGGCTTTCTGCTGAATCTAATAACACAAAATGTCCAACAGTAGATAATAATTCACATTATAATATGGACAGACTTGTTGTTTCACCTGTGCAGGTGAGATAGCAGGGTTTAATCCCGACATTTCATGCTCCCTCTGGTCTGTCACACTCGCCCTCAAACCTGCGGTGAAGTGACACAGTGCTCCTAACTAATCTGTGTAAGAGGCTGAGTCAGCGGATAAATCCCTCCTACTGTCCACAGAGCACATTTCCCAATAACACAGCGATTTGATCATGTTCCCCCGGCCGCGCTCTGGCAGCAGGGCGAGGTGCTGCGGGGACACTTCACTGCTTCCACTAAAAGCCTCCCACTCAGTTTAAGGTGACGCACATCATGTAAACAGCACAAGCTTCAGTCCAGTAATTCTGATGTGTGTTGAACATGCTCACACACACACATCCTGGTGACTGAATACATGTTAATTTAAGTATGAGGAATTGCTTTTTAATTCTTATTATGTAATATTTGCAGGGTTTCAGCAACTTTGGAAATTGAAAAGTCACACTTGATGTTTGATATATAGCTGATCTGACACCATGTAATTTGCATTAGATATCGAAAGAGAAAATAAATAAAAAGATTCTTTAATTCCTCATTAGAAGTGAATTCCTGTTAGTTCTGGTGGAGTATTTAGATCTCAGTGTGAATTTAAAAATCCATAATGATTCAATATATTTACAGTGTAGAATTAAACAATTGCTCACTATATAAAATATCAAAAATAATAAGAACTCATCATGTTCCCAAAGTCAAAATGTCAAAGTGATGTCTTCAAATTGCTTATTCTGTTAAAAGTTAGTTAGAAAATAAGTTGCATGTTTTCACTTTGCAACATGGTATAAAACAGAAACACTGGCATCATCAAACGTTCACTGTTCTTTAACATGAAGGTTAACTGTTAATTTTCAGATTAATGAGTGATGTTATTTTCATCAGGGATCTCTCAGCTTAAATTATATTAAACAATATTATATTATTCCTTTTAAACCAGAGCTCCATAATTAAACCGAGTGACAGAACAGAGCCGGTCATGATCTCTGCTGCTGAATAAATCACACACTGTACTTTACAGTAAAATAACAGAGAGGCTCTGAATTTCTCTTCAAGTGCTGTGAAGCTCCTGAAAATATTTCTGCTCACGATATCACGATGCTTCGTTCTGTCCTGTAAAAGAACACTGTGACGGTCATGTTACTCGTCCAGTGATGAAAGTGTTCAAGGACAAACGCCACCTTATTAAAACGTGTCGAGGCAGAGGACGCTCCTGAACGCAGCCCTGCAGCATGTTCCACTGTGATGAGGAGAGAGCTGCTCCGCTCTGACTCTTCTCCACGAGCAGCTGTGAGCATCACACACCTTCACACTCCTGAAGTGTCCTTGAGCAAGACACCGCTCCAGGGCTGCTGTTCAGGAGCTGCTCCCTGACCTGCCTGCAGAACACAGGAGGCCGGAGAGAACAGCTCCTCATGGTGCTGAAGTCACCGGCTCTCACAGTGAAGAGGGACTGAGCGGCTTAATGCTAAAGACTGATAGCAACTCACACCAGTCACTTAAGTCTACAAAGGCTTTTTTAAGCTTAAATCAAAGGGCTCCAGTTTAGGAAACAGAAAAGACTTGTCCTAAAGAGGAAGCTTAGGACGTCCATCGGCAAGTCTCAGAACATGTCAGTTATGAAGATTAATCTGACTGAGGATGAAGTGCTGAAGTTGAATAATGTGGAAGTATCTGATAAATATGTGGTTTGATTTTGAGCAGATTGAGTGAATTTTAAAAGATTAACAGGAAAACATTATTTTTGTCTTTGCTTCTTCTAATTTGTTAAAAAAAAGCACTTGCTGCATCAAAAATCTGTTTTAATTGTAACTTTCAACTGAAATTTCATTCACTATGTGTCCAATATATCCTGACTTTGAATCATGGCTCAAGCTCTAAAAATGCTGGATCCTACATTTCCCATAATGCTGTCAAACGCAACGTTTTATCAGAGCCTCCCTGTCTCATAAAAGTCTTCACGTCTGTCTCATAAACTGTCTGTTTCCAAACCAAAGCCAAGATATCCACTCTCCTCCAGAGCCACAGACGACATTATACAGGTGTAAAGGTTAGGGAAACATCCTGGGTTTAATATTAAAAAAGTCAAGACGGACTCGACAGGACACGACTTCTTCAATATTTAACCAAAACATAATCTTTCCTTAACCTTTACTGAGGTGGTTTAGCTTCAGGGAGTCGAGTCCTGGTCTCCAAACTGCCACCAACCACCACCAAGCAAAACAAATTATTATGCTATATTAAAGGATATAGGTGTCATAATAATAATAATTTATCTGTTTATTTCATCTCACGTTTTCCTTGTTGTTCATACGATAATGAGAACAATGCAGAGAAAGATGGATAAATGAGATAAATGATTAAATGTGTGCTACATTACGTTCATCTGACACTTTTGTCCAAAGCAACTTGCAAAAAGTGCATTCAAACCACGTAGGAGGAAGAATAGATATCATCCAAAATCAGTGGTGCAGAACAAGTGCTAAGCATTTTTTTCTTTTTTTCCTTTTTTGGAACGAGATGTGATTAAGTGGTAGAAAGTGTGGTGGAGATGTAGACTGTGGTAGAAGGTGGGCACCGGCTCTGCTGACTCCAGAGGAGCTTTGACTGACAGCAGGACGGCTACAGGTCCAGAGGTGTTTGTCCAAACCAGGGTGGAGGTTGGACCGTGGATGGAGGGAGGAGAGGTTTGTGTTGAATGGGGTGTGAGCATGGACAGGGAGCAGAGGGAGGTGCATTGTGGGTAACTTGAATAGCAGGTGGGTTGTGGGTCTCATGGAGGGGCTCCAGCAAAGAGGCAGTTACAGTAAATCTACAAAGTAATGAGGAACTTAAAAATGAAGACAAATGTGAAAGTGAATTAAGATTAATTTTCAATGCATTTTATCAAATGACTGAATAAAAACAAAGAAATTAATTTAGACACATGCAGTATAGATTTAGTGAAGGACGCCTATTGTGTCAAATATTATCTGAGTAACTTCTAATTTAGTGAATAAAAGGATCTGCTGCTTTGATAAATAATCTATAATTCTCTACAGTCAATTATTGAGCAGCTGATTGGTGATAATTATTGGTCTTTTCTGATTCGTCCAAGTGGATTTCGATGCTGTTGCGAAGCCCCATCGATGCCAATAAACAGAAATGAAACAGTGATGCTGAGACGACGTTCAGGTAACTCACAGTGTCACTATATAAAACTAATCAGCCTCGTTAGCGCGTGCTGCTCGTTACGTTCACAGAGAGACGTCATAAATCTGAGAGAGACGCCGCCGCTCTTTGTCTTCGCTCTCCCCATCTGTTTAATGTTAGCTCATAAACAGACGGGCGCGGAGCCGGGCCTCGGGAGAGACGTTCGGCGAAGTACAGAAGGAAGAGGAGCGTCTGGAAACACACACACACACACACACACACGCTCGGGTGTTTGTCATGGATGGAGGGGTTTGGAGATAGAGAGGTGCAAATGTTGAGTGAATCTCCACAGAGAGAGAATGTTCGACCACGTTGATGCCTTTAACAGTGATCTGACTTTGGTCGTAAAATCAGGAAATAAACACTTTTTCACCGACGACTTCATTTCACAGAGAAAATCATCAGAGAGAAGCGTTTAATTAAAGTAATAATCTGTGATATGTGATATAAGTGTGAAAAAACAAGATTTAGTCAGTCAATTAAAGCTTTCACATTTTCAGCCTCTGCCAGGTCTTTTGGATTAAAAGAAATCTTCTAGTGCACAGGAAGTGACACGATTCGGATGTGTGTGGAATAAACAGGAGAACAGCTGTGTGTGAGCAGCCACAGCCACCAACAGATAAACACAAAGATCACCTCGACAGAGAGTCAAAATTCATTAAGGAGACGTCCAAGATGCTGCACGGCTGCCGAGTGGAGAGGGTAAATACAGGGGCCGGAATCAATCAGGAGAAAACAGGCTTTTTAAAAGTAGAGTCAAACAGGAAAAGTCTAGATGAAGAACTCAGTAAACTTATAAATCTGATTAGACACAAGTTTAAGAAAGTTCCTGAGTATAATATTGAGTTCCAGTATTTAGACCAGGGGGCGACACGGTGATCAGAAAAACAGGAAGGATCTGGGTTTGAACCCACGGGGACCATGTGTGTGTGTGTGCCTCTGTGTGTGTGTGTGTGTGTGTCTGTGTGTGTGTGTGTGTGCGCGCGTGTGTGTGTGCATGTTTTGCTATAGTTGTGAGGACCAACTCTTGACAAACAACCTTTCTTGTGAGGACATTTTGTCTTGTGAGGACATTTTGTCTTGTGAGGACATTCTGCCTGCTCCTCACAGGGATTATACTAGGATGCCTTGGTTTTAGGGTTAAGGTTACAAATACAAAAAGTTTATGCTTTAAAGTAAAGGCTAGGGTCAGACATTCAGTTGTGATGGTTAGGGTTAGGGTAAGGTGCTAGGGAATGCATTATGTCAATGGAAGGTTCTCACAAGGATAGCAAAACAAACCTTTGTGTGTGTGTGTGTGTGTGTGTGTGTGTGTGCTCCCACAGTCCACAGACATAAAGGGTTAACTCTAAACTGCCCACAGGTGTGTATGGTCTCTACGTGTCAGCCCGGTCCAGGGTGCACGCCCACCTCTCGCTGAAGGCCCCAGTGATAGATAATGGATGGAATATTCAGACCATTACAGCAGATTGGTCCCGAGCAGACGAGCGCTGTCGCGTCCCCTCGTGCTGTTTGACCTTGGTGCGTTGAGGGAAAAAGCTCTTTATTTCCAGATATAGAAACTGCCAATTAGTGGCGAAATCCAGTCGTCACATAGTGATTAATTAATTCACTCAGTGCTCCCATTTATTTCAGACATGACAGTGATTGCCAGACTAAAAATACATCTGCCACTACAAAATGGATCCACCGAGGAAATGTTAATGACATGGCAGAAATGCTGGATGATTTTTTTTTTTAAATGTTTGAATAGACCAGCGGATATTTTCAGTTTCATATTCACACACTGTTTAGCTGTGGAGGTCAGTTTGCCATGTCGAGATTTGCTCTCTAGGAAGTCGACTTTCTTCAAATGTCAGCCTTATTTCAAAGGTCACCCAGCGGCTTGTCATTGTTGGTCAATAATGACGCCTTCGATCAAGCCTCCATATGTTCTGTTTCCCTTTGTCACTTTGAATGTCAGTGAAATCTTTAATTTCATCCCATTGTTTTATCAGTCAGCTTCTTCAGCTCAAAATGACACAAACATTTGATTCTGTACCAGAGTGTGCATCTGAAATTTTAAAGAATATCAGAAGAGGCTTTAATCAACTTAAACTCAAACACATGAAGGTCCAAACTGCGTCCATCTGCATATCTGCATGTATCTGTTTACAGCCTGGCTGTTTGAGAATGCAAACCTGCCCCCTGGTGGTATCTGAGCTGCGCTGCTCTTGTGACGTCCTGCAGCAGACAGAGGCAGTGAATGTAGGCTCTGTGTCCTCCAGCGGCCCCCGAGGGCTCCAGGGGCCGATGGGGAGGCCCTTTGATACAAGTGGATGGTTTTAATTCCATTTCATTCTATTATTCCTCCTCCAGAGAGCTTAGACAAATGGGAACAAATGGGACTGTTTGAATCGAGGTGTCACTGTCCCAAACCACAGACAGTCATGTAATAAGGTCCTAACTCGTTCAGATTAACTCTTATTAAATGCGATGAAGTCAGACAGGAAGCTATTAAATGAAAAGGTGTGGAGGCTCGTGGACTGTGGCCCAGCATGATGTTCAGTGTGTGTCGTCTGAAGCTGCACTGGTAGATTTGGATCTGCTGTCAGATGATGATGAATGAAACATATGACAACCTGGCTTCATACAATGTGGCCTTCATTCTCTCATACATGTATGGATATTTAAAAGGATGTTAACATTCAGTATCTTAGGGTTTTCATGCAAAAATGATGATAGCACATAATTATTTATAATTAAATTCTTTGCTTCACTATATGATTATAATAAATAATAAAACAGACATAAAACATAAATAATAAAATAAAACAATAAAACAGTACTTGATATTTTTTTAATTAAATAAATTAAATAATCTATAAAAACAGAGGGTACAAATACAAAAGATTCTTTATCTAACTTAAATCTCTTTCAATATTTAATGAAGCAGATTTATTATGTGTACACATTTATTCTTATTGTTGTTTTAAGTTTAAGAGACTCTTTTTCCAGTAATGAATAATTATGAACATTTACAGTATATGGTCGAGTGAAAAACTGTA
This sequence comes from Centropyge bicolor, assembly GCA_037975185.1. Taxonomy (NCBI): domain Eukaryota; kingdom Metazoa; phylum Chordata; class Actinopteri; family Pomacanthidae; genus Centropyge; species Centropyge bicolor. The sequence continues at coordinate 583,126 of JBBMOC010000066.1, read as the reverse complement.
TATATATTGTATTTTCTTGTTCTTCTTTCTGCACTTTAAAATATTGCACACAGCTTCTAACTTCATCTTGTGTATTTGTCTGATCATCACAATCTTCCTCCAGTTTGCAGAATGATATTTCCTCGGTACAATTAATCAACAGACATTTCAATGTGTTGCATCTGTTGAGGACATCTACATGTAGTATTGTTTTTAAAATATCAATCATACCAGGGCTTTTCAAAGTCTGAGACTGACCTCTGACCATCGGATCAGGATTATGTCATTTGTTCCCATAGTCACAGTTAATGCATAAATGAAAGGTCGGTCCTTAAACATTTATTAGTTTCTGACTGTGGGAAAGTGGAATTTTCCTCAAACATCTGTATCTCTTTCACCAAATCACACATTTAAGCTTTGTGATCTCCTTTTGAAAACTAATTTAATATTTGTTCCCTTCACTCACTGAGCCTCCCCTGACACACTACCTTTGTAGCATTTTAGCCTCTTTTAGCTCCTTGTTTCGGTCCAGCTGCCTGCTTCATCCAGCAGCAGCTGTTTTCACTGACAGGCTGTGTGTAGTTTTTCTCAGTTGGTGGAGACCAAAACAAAGCTAAAAGGAGAGGAAATATTGGAATAGGAAACACAATTTTAAATAAATTCTAATGTTGCTCTGTGTTTGCTGGATGTGTAAATAGGTTGCTAACATTTCTGCTATAACAACTTTATAATGTGTCATCGCCATGTTTAGATGATTCTGCTGCCCCCAAGTGGCCAAACAAACAATGACAACACACACATTAATGACAGGTTGACTCTGGGTTAATAAAAATGTTCTCACCTAAGAATAAGATCACTTTGAGCCTTTGTCATTACAGAAACCTCTCATGATTCAGCTAAACAACAGACCAACAGCTAACGTTGTCTCCCACTCAGAGCTTTGTTGTTAAGTGTTGATGTTCCTGTGTCTGAGGCTCCACCAGGACTTCCTGTGGACACATGATGTGAGTGGACGCCCCGCTGAAGACTGCTGTGTTTGATGTCTGTCTCCTTTAGGGCCATGCTGAGTGACATTGGGGACTATGTAGGTACAGACATTGAAATATCCTGGTTACCTAATCTGGATGATTTAATGAAGGGCTATGCCAGAAATTTTCGCCCTGGGATAGGAGGTGAGTATGAGATCTACTGCTCGTGGCGTTGGGTTGCATTTCACCCCCTCACATTTACAGCCATCCTTAGCATCACCCACCCGAAGTTACAGCAACATGGACGCTCACATTCCATTGACCATTATCCTGTTTTCTCCTCCTGTACGACAGTAGAACAAAGCTGTATTTACCTCATGCAAATACCTCCCATGACTCTTCAGCGAGGTCAAAAAAAAAAAGCATTTAGGTGAAGAGTAGCTCGGCTGAGGGGATTATCGAGGACGAAGCCCCTCAAGGACGAGAGGCAGACGGGCGGTGCAAACAATGAGCACCGCTCTGGAGACTTTGCTAAGAATGGCTGCAAGATGTGAAACATCCAATGACCACAGCGATAGATTTCTCAATCTCACAGCTTAACTCAGCTGAGCAAAGGTGAAAATGTGGAGCAGGAAGACCGTCGTCACCACACGCCCACACACAGCGCCATGACACAGCATCTCTGCTTCCCCTGTTCATGTGATGTTATAGTGACCACTGAGGAATCACGGCTGTTATTTGGAGCAGTTCCCTTCATTCAGCTCACATCCCCGAACCTTTCAGAGGTCTCTTTGTGTCATTAAGCGTCAAATAAAGACACAAATATGAAAAGGATTCATGACATGTTTTCATCTTGAAAAAGAGATAACAATCACAAATATGACTTTGCACTCATCATACGAATACGAACTTAGTTTCAAACCAAAACCGAAAGTACAGAAAATATTTAAACTCTTTAATACTGATGTTTCTTTTTTCTTGGGAGACATGTATGAGAATATTTTTTACCAACTTCGCTGTAAGAAAAATCTTGAATATCCAACTATGCACATGATCTGCTTAAATGCAAAACCATATTTGTGAACTAAAGGAGTAAGAAAAATCTGTTTTCACATTACATTCATTCACATTACATTATATTCATGTTGCAGATGCTTTTGCTGGACGCTGCTGCAAACTGCATGTCTCCCACACAAACAGTCGCTCAGTGATACACTGAGGAGCTGTTTTTTTTTAAAAAAGTCTTTAGTGACTGAAAGTTAAGGACAGACAAAACTTTTTTAACCTCTCATGTACTGTATCTCAGGAAGTGCTCCCAGAGTGCGAAACATGTTTGTGGATGTTATTTACAAATGCAACTTCTCTGCATTTGTAAGACCTTTAAAACATTTGTGAATCTTATTGTATTTGTGTAAAGTTTATTAAATTTAAAGTTTATGGCACAAAATGAACGACACATTGAATCACAGCTTTGATATAGTCAGACTACTAGTGCAAAGCATTTTATTACTGTTATTAAACACTTATAAATATTGTATCTAGAACAGGCCTGTTGTTGCTTCCGGTCAGACCCTTTAAACCCCCCCCTGTCGACCTTGACGTACGATAACGCTGCCATTGTAAATCACCTCATGCTGTACGTGGCGTGTCTGGCCAACAGAACGTGGCGTGCTGGAAAGCGAGGGGAAGGTGTTGAATGATGGGGAATGGTAATATATGATTCCTTAATGTTCAGTATAAATAGCCTCTCAGTTCTGCATCAGCGAGCTCCCCTGCAGTTCCTGACCTGTAGCATCCGATCACAGAGGCGCTCCATGCTAATCACATGGCAAACTGTTGAGTGAAAACGCTTCGGTGTGTGTGTGTGTGTGTGTGTGTGTGTGTGTGTGTGCTGGCAGAAGCTCACTCTGTGCGAGTCCATGAGAGCCCAGTGCTGTTTATGAATGCCCACAGTGTGATGTGCCACTTAGCATGGTTAAAGTGGATAATGCTTAATCTCTGTGCTCTGTAGGAGTGTTTGAGACGTGGGAGGACGGTGGGCGGGGGGGGGGGGGACAGATGGGTGATGGAGCGAGGATGGGAGGGACTGATGAGCAGAATGAGCAGAGAAGGTGCGTGTGAGTGTGTGTGTGTGTGTGTGTGTGTGTGTGGTGTGTGTGTGTGTGTGTGTGTGTGTGTGTGTGAGTGTGTGTGTGTGGGGAGGGGGTGTTTGCTTTCTTCTCTCACGTCTCCCTCCACAGGTCCACCAGTGAACGTGGCCATGGCTATCGAAGTGGCCAGCATCGACCACATCTCCGAAGCCAACATGGTAAAGTATAGCCCCCCCTCCTTCCACAGAGACGCTCTTTATCATTCCTCAACTTCACTATTGCGGCAAAGATCAAAGATTTGCCATTTGCATAATCCTCATTTATCCCACTTGAGGCTTTGAAAGTACTCAGTGTGAACATGTGTGACACGTTGGCTGAGTTGTTAGATAATTTGATACTTTCATGGATTTTGTACGGTGAGAAGCAAATCTAGTGGGAAGATGCACATTATGCATGGCCCCGATTCTTTTCCCAAACAAATACAGGCTTTTCTCTGCTGCAGCATCGACAAACAAGCTTTTCAATAGAGGAATGCCCACAGCTGGAAACTGAATAAGACACTGATGGATCGGATGTACAGACGTGACACTTTCCAAATATCCAAAAAATATTTGTTTGATTTTGAATGTTAACGGATCTAGACTTTACTTTAAATCACAGCTGTAACAGTGACACGTTTCATTTTGCCCTTTAATGAGACAAAACATTGGGAACAGTAACAGAAGTGCAGTAATTAGTTTCCTCGACAACTTGTTGACGAACACTTTGATTTAAGCTGCGGAAAAAGATGAATAAAAACATAATTGGATAAAAAAAATCCTGGTCTATTTTTGCAAGATTTTTACTTTAAATTAAGTGTTATTAATGAGACCTGCCACAATAAATAAACTGAAATCAGCTCGTGCTCCCAAGTGTTCGACTATAAATGAATATAAAGCAAAATAGAATCAAATTAAGATACTTTATAAAAGAAAGAATAAGATGATATTTACAGGATATTTTTTACAAGATTTGACATTTTTCATGCAGCAGCGCCTGATGATTCCCTCCCCCCCCCTGAATCCTACATTTCCCATAATGCAACCATTTTTCTCAGAGTTAGAAAAAACTCCTCTAGAGCCAAAAATACATTCAAACGTTTTCACAGGTGAAACAGTACAGCCCAGGTGCCTTCAGTCTATGTGATATTACATCATGCAGATTTGCTTCCCTTTGCTCCTGACACCGAGTCAGAGGTAGCCGTCCATGTTCTGTCAGTGAAGTTTGCTCCTGCCCGTGACTCAGCCTCTATCTCCGTGTCCGTGTGTTGTTCCTGGCAGGAGTACACCATGACCGTGTTCCTGCGGCAGAGCTGGCACGACGACCGCCTGTCCTACAATCACACCAACAAGACGCTGGGCTTGGACAGTCGATTCGTGGACAAGCTGTGGCTGCCCGACACTTTCATCGTCAACGCCAAATCTGCTTGGTTCCACGATGTCACCGTGGAGAACAAGCTGATCCGCCTGCAGCCCAACGGAGTCATCCTATACAGCAGCCGGTACGAGCTCGTGGATTATTGTCTCTGACTGTCAGACGCTCGGACAATCAGGCGAAATCCACAGTTTGAATGTGGGGGCTCTGACCTCTGTCTTCTGGTTTCAAATTTTCTCTTATTTTATAAAACTCACACAGACATGTGAGAGCACAGACATCTCTTATTTGTTGTTTGAGTGGAAATCCCTCCTGATCCACATCATGAGCTGAGAGCAAACTGTTCTCTCTCTGCTAATTTCATATGCTTAACGAACCTCTGATATGATCTGATGTGTTTCTGCATCGATGCTGCAGAGACATAAGGAAGAAGTAGGGGAGTAAGGAAAGGTGGAGGTAAAGGTTAAGTGGATGAAGGTGAATCATGTGAAGAGGTAAACTGGGTCTCACTGTCGCTCCGTCTGCACAATCTATAACAGTTAAACACAACCTTTCTGCTGCCATGATAAAAAACTTCTCCAGCCTCAGTGACAGATTATAGCCTTTCAAAACAGCCCATGTAGGTTTTCTTATGTGTTGCCCCTGTTGTGTCAGAGCTTCCCAAACTGTCTGAATATGATCCACTTCTAATGTTAAGGTTTGGTGAACTTCAGTAAACTGATAAAGGTTAGATGAAGATGGTTAATAGAGCTAACATTGACAGTTGGTAGAAGACATAGAAACAAAGTTATGAACTTTCCATCCAACTTTCTTCATAAGAAGTTGTGTTGTTTTAGGTGTTTGGTTTTGCTCTTATTAGCTTTGTTTCAGACAGGAAGCTAGTTTCAGCCAAACCCAATGAGCAGACTGGCAAGGTCAGCTAATCAATATAGAGCAGCATTTAGCAGCTGAAGTGTCCGGATTGGTTTTCAGGAACTAGTGGAGACCAAACCAGAGATAACAGTCAAGTAAGTGTCAGGTTGAGAGAAACATGAATCCAGCTGAAAGCTAATGTTGCTCTGTCTCTGTGGATGTGTAAACAACGACGATTTAAAATGTGATTTAACTTTAGGTAGGTAGGTAGGTAGGTAGATACTTTATTCATCCCCATGGGGAAATTCGCATATATCCAGCATACTTCGTTTGAAAAAAATGCAGTTTAAGGTTAAAAGGCAAAGTACTTCTACTGACGAGCAATTTTAAAAAACACACAGTAGAATTAAAAAAAAAAAAACAGGATTAAAAGAACAAGAAGATTTCAAAACACAGTAAACAGACTTTGAGGTGCAATAAATACTTACTTTACTTACTTTATGAGGTGATATGTTAATATTGTGTTTACAGCTTAGTTTTGCTTCCACCAAGTTGCCAAATAAAAAGAAACAGATCCATGCAGGTCCAAGGTTTTGGGGTCTTTGTGCATTTTTCGTCTGTGAAAATGCTGACGTCACTGGAAAGATGCTGGACTGTGATTGGGTGGATTCATGTGAACGTGAGACAACTATAATAACGAACATTAAGTTTTGATTAACTGGCCTGTTTTGCTCCTAGAATCACTTCCACGGTGGCCTGTGACATGGACCTGACCAAATATCCCATGGACGAGCAGGAGTGCATGCTGGACCTGGAAAGCTGTGAGTCAGGATTCACATAACGTCTTTTTCCTCCTTCACACAGAATGTAGCTTTTTGATGTGTTCAAGCCAAAGCACAGTGACATCCAGGAAAGGTTACAGTGCTGTTGCATCTTCTGTACTGATGAACTGTATTTGTTGTCACTGTAGACGGTTACTCCTCAGAGGACATCGTGTATCACTGGTCGGAGAGCCAGCGACACATCCACGGCCTGGACAAACTGGAGCTCTCCCAGTTCACCATCACAGACTATCGCTTCGTCACTGAGATGATGAACTTCAAGTCTGGTGAGCGCTGGTCCTGTTTCCCTCTGTTGGTGCCAGAACATCCAGCCTGGAAGCCCCTGACATGTTTCTACAGTGTTTAATGCATCATGTACTATTTTGAGTGTTTGGCCTCTGCAGACTCTTTTTGAAGCAAGGTGGTGTTTTTAACTTCAGGCACTCGGAGTTATATTCTATGCATTGAAGGAATAGCTGAAGTGGGGCCTGCTGCTGAGCCAGGCAGGAGCTGCTGCTGGGAAAATGTAGCCTGTAATAATGCTTTATGTCTTACATTTGGAATCTCGAGCCACCGGGGGCACGAGCGAGGACGCAGACATACCATGATCTCAGCGTCTGTGAAGAACAAATGGCTCTTTCCATAATGGATAATTAGCTTCTTCGGCAAAGCAATTAAACACAATGTCTGTTTTCTGCTTCCTAGCGGGACGATTTCCCAGGCTCAGCCTTCGCTTCCAGCTGAGACGGAATCGAGGCGTCTACATCATCCAGTCCTACATGCCTTCCATACTGCTGGTTGCCATGTCCTGGGTGTCCTTTTGGATCAGCCAATCAGCTGTCCCTGCTCGGGTGTCCTTAGGTGGGTTCTAGTTGGATGAGGTCTGGAACTTAAAGTTGGTGTTCAGTCATCTGGAGAAATGTTGCTAATGTTAGAAATGGCTAAAGCAACAAAGTCTGAAGTCCTGAGTCATAAATCAAAAAAAGATCCATCCATCCATTATAATGTTTTTTCTATTCTTAGAGTCATACCAGTAATGGCGCTGGAAATGTAAAGTTCATCCTGTTGGTGGCGCCAGAGCAAAGACCAACTTGAAACTGATGACAATTTTGTTACTTTTGATTTTCATGGCCGTTAGATAACGAGAAATCTTGGGTAGAGAGTTTACATTTTTTCCTTAAAGGGGGGAAAGGAAATGTTCATTAAATGTCCAAAATGCTAACAATTGTTGATTAGCACTCAACTCAAAGTACAAATGAGTTTGATGGGAATTTGTTATTCATCATTAGATTTGCAAGCATTTACTCATAAATCAAAGTATTGGACAAATTTACATTTTTGACCTGAAGATGGCGCTAATTGAAAAGTCAGGGATCTTCAGAGTGATTGTAATTGATCCTGAAGGAGATATGAATGTTTCACTGTTCAATAGTTGGAAATTAATTTTACTCCAACCACTTATGTGAACCTCATGTTGCTGCTAAAAGAGTCAGGGATGACCAAAGACAGTAGGATTCAACCTCTGGAGACCAAGAATGTTTGTCCAAAACAGACCGACGTTGCCCTCCATATAGAAATGATGCGAGCTTCACTAAACCCCCACAGAGCCTGAATCACTTTGTTCTCTCCACAGGGATCACGACCGTCCTCACCATGACCACGCTGATGGTGAGCGCCCGCTCCTCGCTGCCTCGGGCGTCGGCCATCAAGGCGTTGGACGTCTACTTCTGGATCTGCTACGTGTTCGTGTTCGCGGCGCTCATCGAGTACGCCTTCGCTCACTACAACGCCGACTACCGGCTCAAAGAGAAGGCCAAGGTGAAGGCCAACAAGCTCAGCTCTGAGGTGAGGAACCCATCAGCACATAACAACACGGAGCTTCAGGGGCTTGTTGGGAATAATGAGCACGTCACTCAGACGCAGACCCGGGCCGAGCTTCAAACCTCAGTGTTGACAAGCTTCCGTCCCACTGACCTTCAGGAAGACAATGAGTCTCTATGAAGCTGAAGAATTAGATTTCCCTTCAGGGAGAAACAGTGATTCTCCTCATACTGTCTGTTTCCTGTGCTGTTGATGCAGATCTGACTGAGGTCCACCTCCACAACAGGATCTGCTGACTTGGTGTTTTTGTAAATTGGACATTCAATCAAATAAAAAATATCAAGCGAAAACTGGTTTTTAAGCTGGTAAAAATAAGAGAGCAAAAATTTTTGGAGATGTTCAAACTACAATGACTTTACAAACTCACCAATGTTGCTGCAACATCCTCAGATATATTAAACCATGGTTTTCTTTTATTATCAATATCCATAATCTGGTGTATTTTAGGAACAACTGTAGTTATTGTACCTCACTGTAGTAAGTATCATTATCAATAACTAATGTTCTATATAATGTTTTTTTAATTACAGCTAAATGTTCTTACTACAGGAAGTTAAAAATGTCATGTCCTTTCTCCTAAATGCACAAATAAAATATGTTGATATAAAAGTAGTAATAAAAAAACAAGATCTAGAGGTGATTTAATAAAACGTGGAAAGTGTTGCACTATTATTTTTATCATGGTTATTAATGAAGAAAATAGTAGGAGATGTAATATTCTGACTGCAAAACAAACATTTCTGTGAAACACATGCTTGCTCTCCTTTTGTCCTTTAGCATTTAGCAGTTGTTTTTCTTCACCTCTCTCCAACTGTCACTTCTGCTTGATTTGTCATGTATCAGATGTTGAATGAGTCAAAGCGTCTCTCTCTCTCTCTCTCTCTCTCTCTCTCTCTCTCCCCACAGTCCATCGTGAAGAACGGCAAGCAGGCCATGGTTCTCTTCTCCCTGTCCGTCACCGGCATGAACCAGAGCGTGATGATCTCCAACCGGCACGGGCGGGCCCAGCGCTCCAGCAGCGAGATCCCCGGGGACGTGGGCAGCGAGGAGGCCGAGCCCAGGAGGAGGCGGTCCCGGCAGCCGGAGGAGACCCAGGAGGAGAAGAAGTGCTGCTCCAAGTGCGTGTGCAAGCCCATCGACGCCGACACCATCGACATCTACGCCCGGGCCGTGTTCCCCTTCACCTTCGCCGTGGTGAACGTGATCTACTGGGTGGCCTACACCATGTGAGGAGCAGGCAGCGGGTCTGAGCGAATGGCTGCCGTCCAGGACTGTATATAAGAAACTGCTGGAGCTGCTGGCAGACTGGTGCAGCTGAAAGCAGGCCGCAGAGAAAAAAATCAAAAACAAACTTCAGAAGAAATGAAGTGTCACGGCCTGTGAACGTGGAAATATGGTATTTAATGGAAGTAGTTATGAGTTAAAAAGTGTTAACAGGACAAATACAGACATGTATAAAGGCAAAGGGACTGTGTTGCCTGCCGGAGGCTCACATTCACAGTGAATTCACTTTAACCATCTTGTTATATGAACTGACCACAGGACCGATCATCCTGCTTGAAAACCTGCAGTACTGACCACGAGCTCACATCTTCAACACACACACACAAGCATAGTTAGCTTAACTAACTCGAAGCCACACTCCGGAGTGAACCGCCTGTTATCTCGAAACGAAACGCGCCGCCCAAACTAGAGGATAACAAGATGAGGTGTACTACTATTCTGCATGGCTGATAACTCACTCACCCCCCTCCCCCTCCCCCTCCCCCGCCATCGCCACTCCCTCTCTCTCCTTCAACCCTCCGCCCATTTTTTTCAATTCATTTTTTTTGGTTGAGGACACGTCTGCAGTGTCTTATCTCCTCCTGCCAGTTCTGCCTGTTTCCTCACCATTAAAGGACTTCTTCCTCTACCTGAGTGTGTCTCTCTCTCCTGCCTTCAGATGGTCATGAACCGAAGAGCCAAGCGGTTTTTGAATGTGATTAATATTAAAAAAAAATTGCTGACATCACTTCAGGCAGATGCAACTTTGTCAATGCATCATCTCTGAAAACAAATATATTAGCTGCAGTGAATTTTATTTTAACATGAAGTCCTGAAAAAGGCTCTGATCTGAGGGGTTATGAATAATTGACTCGTATGTCCAGCTGACAGAGGTCAAGAATCGTGCTCTATTAATAATTCCAGACTCTTGTGTGTCCTTTGTCTGAACTTGTGAATTGATTTCTCTGCAGCTTCCCGCTCAAAAAATGACATTGTTTTCCTTTTGAATTCAGCATCACAACATGGCCTCTGTGATAATGACTGCAAATGTCTCACATAGCAACACATAGCAACCTCATTTGATTTTTAAGTTGAAGCAAATACTTAATTAGAAGATACTGCTCTCTGCATTTTGAACAAGTATGAAGGTCCAAAGCTGCATCGACCATAAAGTGTGTGTCAGGGAAACTGTATTCATCCCCTGGGGAGCATCAATATTCACAATTACTATCTTTGAAACCTGCTTAGTTTGAGGACAGCTTGTCATGAACTGAACTGTTGGTCAAGGGAAATCCTGACCTGATAATGGGACTAAAGCAAAGGTCAGAGGATCAACACTGAGATCCATCCTCTGTGGACAATGAATGTCCTGGTGAGTTTCATTTTCACCTGTTAAAAGTCCAGCTAAGTTAATATGGTGTCAGACTGTTTTACTGTCAAATATCAATATTATCATTGGCTTCAAAATGCCAAAAGGCAGAATAATGTTCATTTTTATATGTTTTTGAATTTTATATTTCTCCAACATCTGCATAGAAACTACAGTTATTATTACAGTTTTTATGACTTTAAACTTTCCAGGAACATTGCAATGAATCAAACAACTGTGTAATATCAAATGTGTCACTCACAGAGAATCACCCCCCCCCCAGCTCTACTCAGTTTCATACAGTCGTGTCTTTCAGCTCATTGTTTCGGTTTTGCAGCCCACCAGTTTTTAATTTCCCAGCTCTCATCGACCTCGTTTCCAGATGTGTCAGTCTGATGTTTCCAGCAAACGAACCTTCGCAGCACCAGACGGCAGACACACACTGTCAGTGATGAGCAGATGGTGAACCAGATATTTTTCAATGGAGGATAAGACACCTAAAAGGAGAGTGAATATTAGACTTGCATTCATCAGTGCTAACGTTGCTAACATCATAATGTCCTGATGCATTTATGTGTTTCCAGCTTGTTTCCACTTCCCCCAAGAGACAGAAGAATCAGGTAATGCAGCTTTAAGGCCTCAGTGGTTGTGAGGCTTCAACACCATTAGACCAATGTTTAAAATTCACCCGCTGATAAAAATATATATAGAACATCTCGTCACTCATCTGTTCCACTTTCAGCGGTTTCCTGGATTGACATTCCTGGACAGCATCGACCCATGCAGCATCCTCACTCTGATGCAACCGCCGCAACATACCCACACACTCCTGCGGCGGTGGCTCAGGAGGCCGTCGGCGCCTCCGTTCCCGCTTGTTGCTCCATGTGTGTGTGTGTGTGTGTGAAAGGCCAGGCGGCGAGGCTGTTATCAGGCCGAGCTGAGCGGAGGCATGGGTGGGAGCAGGGCAGGGCCGGGCGCTCTCCGAGCAGGGAGCGCGGCAGGTCGGCTTCTCCCAGGGAGATAACTTTGTTCTGGGCCAGGAGAGATGACATCATGACGGATGGCGATGAAGATGTGGGCGCAGAGGGCAGGAAGCGTTATCTCCTACAATGGGACCAGGACGCACACATATACACTGGTGGAACACACTACAGCTCACTGATACTCTAGTCCAGTGGGCTTGAACAGCAGTCACTCCCCATTGAGCACACACACACACACACACACACACACACACACACACACACACACACACACACACACCTCTGACAGGCCTGGTCGAGGAGGTGGCTGTCGTTTAAAAGTCAAAGTCGGACACACACACGCACACGCGCACACACACACACACACACACACACACACACACACACACACACACGAGGTGACTGTCGTTTAAAAGTTGAAGTCGGACACACACACACACACAGACCCGGCCACTGTGTGTGACTCTTCTGCTATTGTCGTTTTCTACTTGGCAGCATCTGAGAACTTTTCGGGAAATAAAGTGAAGAACCTGATCTCAGCGAGGAGTCCGGCCCCGGCAGTAGGTTTGTACTGCATGCTACTGCACCATACATATTGCATGACTTCTCTTCAAGGCGTATTAGTATTCACAATAGCAGCACACAACAGTCTGACCGCGTTTGACACAGAAGATAACAGTTATAGAGAGAGCCTGAGTTGGGATTCATGGTTTATTCATTTCAATGTCAAAAACAGTCACGGAAAAGTTTTTGTGTCATCATGTAGATAAAGGTTAAGGTTTTCGATTCACAATATAAAACATTTATAGTATAAGAAGGGAAACTTTTAAAGGCTTGAATAATTTAAATATATTGTATTTTCAGCTCTTTAATTAATCAGTGAGAATCAGACCTGATGGATCCTCGTGTTAGAAAGTGGAATGACCCTTTATTGATGACATCATCGCTGCCCAGTGAAAACCACGTTTCTGCCTCTGTTGTGGGTTGCAACGCTGTCTCCTACAAAATAAATGTAATAAGTCGACATTATGGAGATTCATGGCTTTCATTAGAGAGCCGCGCTTCAGGACTGTAGCCTCGACGTCTGCAGAGAAAGTAAGAAGAATGTGACCCTTTATTAACGACTTTCGAACATTTAACTGCAGACAGAGCTCTTTCACAACCTGGCAACCCACACATTATTCTTATTAATGGTCTATAATAAAGTCCACAATTACAAATCCCTAATAGAGGCTGCGTTTGAAATTTTGTCTCAGAGTTTAGTAACAAACAGGAAAGCCATGTTTTGACTTACAAGCAAAGTTCCTGACTGGAATCAAAGTGGGGGATATGTTGTGCATCTTAACCAACAGGCAGCCATGACGCCCCCCCGGCACCGCTGTTAAGTCATCACAATAATCCCGAGATCAGATTTAAGCAAACTCATGCAAAGCCTCCTGAAGCCCTTTAATATCGACTGCAGACCAGCTTCTCTAACTCTTGCTTACTAATCACTGCTTGCTTTGAATCCTCCCAAAGCTCAGAAGCTTTTTTTTTTTCATCCTGCTGACTAACTGCTTGCACACCGACTTCATGAAATAGTTATTGATAATGAAGGCAGAGCTGGGAGTGTGATGTGTAATGATGCAGACAGTTACATAATTTTTCCTTCTCTAATTTTTCATGGCTGGTTTGTTTGTTGGCAGCCTGACACCGACTCTTCTGTTTGAGCTTATCCCTTAAGTTTATAACAAAATACAATCAGGTTGAAGTGGCCTTTGGCACGTGGCCATTCTTTACCCTGCAGGAGCCTTTACTGCCGGACATTAACTTTGTTGCACTGATACAATAGCAAAACTATATTAGTCTCAAAACAACATAAAGCACTTTACTGTCACAACTTCTGAGATGTTGTTTGCAAAAGTTTGAAGTGTAAAGACGCTTCCTGTCTCTCTTGGCAATTTCATTATCAATTTCATCTTTAAAACTTTTGACTCAGATCTTTATGCTCAGCGACAGCTTTCTGTGGAGATTCCTTCGTTTGCTGTTTGAGCTTCGTGCCAAAATATTGAATCAGACTCAGCTTTTATGAACCTTACGAGAACGATCTGTTGAAAAGCAAACAGAACATTTTCTTCTTTTAATAATATGTCCTGCTATGATGTCAATGGTTCAGTCACTATAAAACAAGACCAAACTATCTAGTAATGAGTTATATTCAGTGGATTAAGGGAAGAGGAAGATGCAGGATGTGTTGGTTACCATCATCTACAGTGTGTTACAGTGATATATAACACAGTATCATCTGCGTCTGTGCAGGTTTTCTGTTCTGCACCATGTGTCGCCTCCTGAACGTCCTGCTGGCTCTGACCAGTCGCTTCCTGTTCGCGGTCCACGGGGTGGTGACGGTGTGGCGTGTGGTGGCCGTCAAAGAGGAGCCGCTCTATTGGCTGCTGCTGATGGGCGTGGCCCTGCTGGGCGTGGAGATGGCCGTGACTCTGAAGTGCACCCAACACGCAGAGTGGAAATGGTAACTTTCAGGTCACAAAACATCTGGCACGATTTTACAATCCACACAGTGTTTTAATATCAGGATCAGGCTGATATTGGACCTTTATACCAAATCTCATTGTCCTTATTGAAGTAATAATACACCTGTATAGAGAGTCTGGCATTGAGTAATAGGCCACCTATCACTGTTGTTGTTGTTGTGTTGACAGTTGTAATGGAGCAGGAGCAGCACTGACGAAAGCAAGATAAAACATTTTAAAAAGTTTCTCATCTGTTGCAACATTAACATTTGATAAACACAAGAAATGGTCCAGATGTTGACTGAATGGTCAGTTTGTTGTAAGACACGTCAGTAACGTGTCATTTTTGATCATAATATACATGTTAGAATATTAACGTGTTATTTTAAAAATGTTGAACTGGTATTTATTGCATTGTCACTGTGAATATGTTGGCTCACAATGACAAGCCAGTTAGACTTCTGACCAACCGACCGATGAAGTGACATCATCATCCACAGTCACGTGGCTCAAAACATGGACAACACAAAATTAATAACATAGTCTGATCCATTCTGTGATAGAATGAAGAGATATTGAACTGTTACTTTTCCCATAAAGTTGGTGGTCAACACTGAACCAACGACGGCCAGGACATTTTGACTTGAAGTGCATAGTATGAATCAAACCTTCTGCATCCTACACTCCCCATGATGCATTTGTGTAATCCATATTGTGCGTCTTGGTCAGACCCTCTCTGCCAGGTAAACGCCTACATCTACCAAACTACGATGACATCATCATCAGGGAAGCATAAGACGACTGTGAAACTTACACTCTTTTAATGATCAAACAGCAACAATGAGCTCATTAATTTAACCGGTGAAAGACGTCTCTGTGCTCCAGCTGTGATGAACAACATGTGGGCTCTTTTTAAAGCAGGAGGATCGAGGTGCTGCCGTCAGACTTTGTGAAGTCGTTTGCTGTAAATACTGTAACTTCTGAACTAGTAACTGAGTGAGTGTTTTACAGCCCGTCTGCCCGGGGCGGCCAGAGGCCTGGAATATTCTCTGAAAGTCTCTGTTGTCTCTCCTGTGCTGTCGATCAAACGGATCTGTTCCTCTGCTGTGTTATTGCTCTGTCTCTCTCGGAGCTGATGTTGGGAGCCGGCTCTCCTGTCTCTGTCACACTCTCAGAGACGATACCTGCTGACGGCTCCGGTCGTTTCGGACCAGCTTGCTTTTTTTTATTTTTCTTTTATTTTTCAAATTCAGCTTGAATAAACCTAAACTGACAAACAGCCTTTTTTTTGTGAGTCTCTGAAGGAAATGAGCGTTTAGTGTCACAGCTCATTCAACAGCGAGCTGCATCTCATTCAGGAGCTATAGCTCTCGAACATCCTCACACGCCAGCTTTCTTCAGGCCTCTCTCTTTCTCGCTGAGTCTTACTTTGAAGTTCTCTCCTCATGGAGAAGGCTTTGCACTGTCAAGTGGGATTTGCATATATGATGAGAATAATTGCCTGTCTGAAATTCGATGCTTCTTTTGGGGGAAAAAAAAAGGGGACTCTTTCTTCTTTAGTGGGTGGCAAAAAAAAAAAAAGCATGTCACTAAAAATAACCTCCCCCTCCCTCCCTCCCTCCCCCCCTCTCATTTGGCGGTCCTCTTTCAGGTTCTCCCCCATGGTTTTCCTCTACCTCAGCACTGTCATCCCGTCCATTTGGTTTCTGGAGCTGAGCCTGCTGCCGTCCGTGCTGCCTGTCAACAATTCCTCAGGCCCCGAGCTGGGTTTGCTGGCTCACCTCCCCATCACAGCGGTAGGTGTCCCGCCGCAAAACTGCCCCCCACGCCTCCGCCGCCACGCCGCCACATTAAAGCAACACCTGATGTCAGATAAGATTTAAATCTAGCATGGGGGTGGATAAACTATTAGTTGCAGGAAATGTGTAATAGACACATTGAGATGAAGTCCAGATAGACTCCTGGTGAAGGCTTCTCAGATCTCGCTCCTTCTGGGTTGGTTTCAGTGCGTTTTCTTTCATCTAGGATTTGGGAGCTTTTTTGCCCCTCGGCTGTGCTCGAGGCTGGGTGGCAGCTTTTGAAACTTGAAGACGTAGTGTTTCAGGAACGACGTGGAGCGTCGAGGGGAGCTGTCAGGATAAACTCAATGAACCCCGACACAATGAGGAGCCGACTCACAAGTCATCGGAATTATATGGAGAATAAAGAGGAGACGCCTTGTTGTATGAACGTGTAGCTTTGATGACACATTTTACTTTTTCACATAACAGATATAACATTGAAATACTGTATGTTTATGCTACGAATGATTAGTGAAATGAAATGAAATATTAGAACTAGAGTTGTGCGATGTGGACTAAAATCATAATCACGATTTTTTTCCACAAAAAAGTCGATTTTCGATTTAATTTCAATTTTTGGGTAAAACTAAAAAAAGACATTTATTTCAAATGTGTTTTTTTGGAAAAAACTCGCTCCCAGCGTCCGACGTGTTGTAGCGAGAGGAAACAGGAAGTAAAGGCAAGTTTTACAGTAATTTGCCCGATGTCATGTTTCATCACAATTATGATGTGAATACGATTAATCGCCCATCACTAATTAGAACTGTGGAAAATTCACTTGACAAACTCTTTTGATCTTCTGTCTCCTCCCAGGACATCGCAGACCTGGACCCAGAGAACTGGGTGGCCGGCCTGGAGCAGACCATGCTCATCGTGCTGGTTCTGGGTCGCTGGCTCATGCCAAAGGGGGACATGTCTCGGGACCAGCTCTCCCAGCTCCTCATGGTCTACGTGGGACTGGGCGCCGACATCCTGGACATCTTCGACACCTTCAAGGAACCCGAGGTGAAAACCAACCGAGCGGTGGTCATCAGCGGCCTGGCCCTCTTCTCCTGGGCGCTCATGCAGTTTCCTGTGGTGCTGACTCAGACGCAGACGAGCGTCGGCGGCGCCTCCTGCTGCCCCCGTGCTCCGCCGGCCTCCTGCTGCTCCAGTGAGGTGTGGAGCCTGCTGCTGACAGTGGGACTTCAGGACGGCCCCTTTCTGATGTACCGCCTCTACCTGATGGTCCAGGAGCAGGTTCTCAACCAACTGATGATCTTCTTCACCTGCAAGAACATCCTCATCGTCCTCTTAGAGCTTTATCGAATTGTTGTGGTGCAGTGTGAGCAGCCGCTGGGGGGGTCAGGGCTGGAGAGGTGTGCTGCTGCGGTGCTCCGGTGTGGAGTCAGGAGGGGGGAGGAGGAGGAGGGAGGAGGTAGAGGGGAGTGTGGTGGAGAGCAGAACCTTCACACAGACACAGAGCGGGGCAGAGAGAGAGAGGGAGATCAGAGCGGGGCCCAGGTATAGAAAGGCTTAAAATGCCGTGAGGCATGACTTTTGCCCTCGGGGGGGGGAATGGCTTTCACACACCGAGAGAAAAGTCGAACCCATCTGCTATCTCTCGCATCTCAGCCGCGCTCAGAGACAGTGTGGGCTCTCTGGA
Organism: Centropyge bicolor; assembly: GCA_037975185.1. NCBI lineage: Eukaryota > Metazoa > Chordata > Actinopteri > Pomacanthidae > Centropyge > Centropyge bicolor. Next base: position 565,511 of record JBBMOC010000066.1, on the reverse strand, counting down.
GGTTCAGGGACCAGAAATAGACCACCACAGAAGAGAACCAGTCCCCACTGAAAAGATCACAGATGAAATTATGCAACTGCCTTTGATAGAACCTTTCAGGGGTGTTTCAGTCAGAGGAGCTTTCTCTGATCAGCTCAACAAGTTGAACACGAACCGTCAGGCTCTTTAACACATGATGGAGCTAACGAAGCTTTTTGCTCTCCAGCACAGAACATTTGTTTTAATCAGCAGAAGCATGTGATGAGATTTCATTACTGTTCATATGGATTTCTAATAAACGGATGGTGATGGTGTTAAAGCTTTTGACAGGAGACAGTATTATAAGAATTGAATTAAAATGGCAGAAAGATGAGGACAACACATCTTGATTCATTAATAAACCTTTTCTAATAAAGATGCTGCAGAAAAACAGTGATGTTTTTTTTTTTTTTTTTTTTTTTTTTTTAAATCCTGATCACCATGAGATGGCAGTATTGCCAAGTCAACCAGAGCATCAGAGGAATGTACAGTGTTTACTTGACTGGAACATGCATGTCGCTTACATGGAAACAAACAAACAGAGCGTGGGACTGGAGCTCAGAGGCGGAGCTGCCGAGCCGGACTTCAGCCTGTGTTGTTCTCTGCTTTCTCCAGGTGAGATGTGGTGATGCAGTGAGGAAGAAGTAAGTCATGTGATGAATGAATGGAAAAGATGTCGGCTCTGTAACGGATCGTCTGATGCAGTCAGTCTAGAGACACCTCATAAAGTCTAACAAGTAGGAGGAGAGTGAAGAGGTTTGCTTCATTTTTCAACGTTCATTTTCCTCTCGAGCACAATCAGCCCGTTCGAGAGCTCGGTGCATTTTTTATTATGTCTGAAAAAGCACACTCGTGATTACGTGGGAGTCGTTCAAGTTCGACATGATTTGCTCTCACTTTCTCTCTTCGGAGAGATGGAAGGGGCTTTTGAGATTTTCCTCCACAGCCCATAAAAGAGACTCTCTGAGAGAAATGTTTGAGCCCGAGCTCGGGGTCTCAAGGTTCTGAGCCACTTCACGGTGGAGACAAACAGCCCCCCCCCCACAGATCCTCCGGTCCAGACAATACCTCTCCTGTCAAACGAGGGCTGGGATGGAGCCCTCCTGCATTTATGGATGACCCTCCCGCTCTGTGTCTCTTACACTGTGTTGGGCAGACTGGGAATGAAGAGCAATTCAATCACAGGCCTTTTTCTGGCACTGCATCGTCTCCGTGTCCTGGTGTGAACGAAGCTTTGTTTCCATAAGTTCTCAATGAAACAAAGGCAGAAACATAAAGAGAACATGTGTGTGCCCCCTCCCTCTGTCGTATGAGCTTTGTTATGAAGATGCACAGAATTAAAGGTGGGCGGATCGATCCAAATATCGATAGTATCGATACCAAGTTGGTATCGCTATCGGATCGATACTAGCGTGATGAGATCGATACTTTAATGTCAGTTTCGCTCTTGTATGTGCTTGTGCTACCTCTAAAAAGATTTTTAATTTTCTCTCATATAATAATTTTTTTCGCTTTGAAAAAAATGCACACATAACAATGTTTGGGAGAATTTTTTTGTTTTTTTGTTTTTGATAATAAAGTATTTTGCAGTCGCCTTTAAACTTTGCCCAAATTCTATCCTGGGTTCTAACAAAATAATCCCAAGGAAAAACCACAAAAACACCTAAGGGTCAGCAGTGTGATGGTACATCAACCTTAAATATTAAAAGTATCGGTATCGGTATCGGCGATACTGGCCCTGTATTTACTTGGTATCAGATCGATACCAGATCTTGCAGCATCGCACACCTCTACACAGAATATGAGCAGTATTCCCTGAGTCGACGACTGCAGGCTTCCTCCAGAGAGTTTGCTGGAGAGCTACTTTATTTCCTCTGTTTCATCCTTGTGGCGGCACTTTGCTTTGAATTATTGATGGTGGAGGCAACTTTTAAAAGAAAGAGGAGAGAAATTAATGGAGGGTCCCCATTGAGATGTTCATTCTCGCAGCAACATAATGCTGCTCCTAGAGAGCCCCATAATGCCCAAATCACCGAGTCACTCCCGGCGAACGGCGGCACACAGAGCCGGTGTGAGGGCGCCGCGGCGTCTAAGCACCTGAGTTTTTGGGAGAATCCAATATTGGTGTGACAAGGCGATGTGGGAAACACAATGGGGTGATGAAAGAGCGGCTTGCTTGTGAAGAGAGTCCTTTCCCTCTTCAGATTAACTGCATGCTTTAACGAGATTGTGTGGGCATGTGGGAGGATGGGGATGTCAGCTGATCCACGGGCTGCCCTACATAGATAGAGAGGAAGGAGCAGAGCGTGGAAACTCGAAGCCATCAACTCCGGAGCACGGGGATAAACCCTCAGACGGGCGGGCAGCGTGAAGAGTGACGCCGCCTGCAGGTGCTGCTTCATCTCTGATTACATCACTTCATTAAGCCTTATAGAAACAGAGGCTTTGTATGTGATATCACTTCCCACTGAATCTTGTGATCATGTTTCTGAGCATGGTGGAATGACTGATCACTGACAACATATCATTTGCTTGCAGTGATGAGAGTATTAGTCATTCTGAAGGTAGCAGTTCAACCAGCAGCTCTCACATGTTTTAGCTGCAGCGCTGACAGACTGTGTTGATGCTCCGAGCTTTAAAACAATAAGAGTCATGTGATGAGATGTGGAAATTACAGATGCAACTTGTTGCTCATTCAAGTCTGTTTTCTTTGGGAATATAATGAAAAACTTTCTTCCTTGAGGTGGCAGGTTTGGGTCTGACAAGTCTGGAGCAAACACTGAACCCACAGAGAGGGGCTTTTTCAAAATAAGAGTTTTTATTAAAAATATCAAATTAAAGTCGCTCACAACGAAGAAACACAAAGAGTCAAAAAGGGGGAAAAATGCAAGAACTCAAAATCGCTCTGAAGAGGTAACAAACAAGACAAGCAAAAAGGCAAAGTAACAATTGAAAACGAGACGTGACATGAAAAACGGCTTCAAAGACTTTCTCAGGATGAGACAAGACAATCTGGCACAAGACAAAGGGAGACACAGACTTAAATACATAAGGAAGGGGATCAGGTGGAAACAATCAGGGCGGGGCTGACAATTACAACGGCGGGAAAACACAAGAGGAAGGACAAGCTACCTGAAACGAGAGGGGAAGTTACTTTCAAAATAAAACAGGAAATCACTGGACAACATGAAACACAAGACAAGACAGTAAAATAATCTAAATGATTTTCCTAGATATGACAGAGTCAAGCCGAGAGGGGGGCACTGAGCTGTGGGTTCCTGCTGACGCCCAACCAAGTTTGCTGTGTGTCAGCTACAGTGTGGCGATTTGATCAAACACATTTTATTTAGGATGGATGGATCATTAAGGCACAATATCAACTGAATAGCTAGAAAAAATACAGCTATTAAAACTAGATTTAAAACGCAATTTCAGTTCTTAAATTAGTATTTTTTTCATATTCCCTAACAAATTGGCACTTTCACCAAAACAAATGTAAGTTTAGTTGATGTGATATCATAAAGTGATGGGCCGTCTCCATGACAACTGAGCCAAACTGTCTGCTGAGGAAGACCATGAGATGTGGTTAAAAGCTCTGGATAAAGGTCTTAAGTGAATCTTGAGTTAATATTTTTTGTCAAGCTACTGTTTCATTAAGTTCAAGAATAAATGTTCATATTGAAAAAAACAATTCATGAAATTGCTACAAACTTAAAACTTTACACAGTTGTACCTATGGGTCCATTTAAAGCCATGATTACACACAAATACTATGTTCTGTTGTTTGTTTTCATGTTAATTATGTTTGTGTTGTGGCTGCCCTCTTGACATCATCGGGAACGAGGTCAAGCCCTCGACGATCCACACAGTCGACTCAGTGTCTCTGCAGACCCTGAGGGTTTGGGAGCAGTTGCCTGTTTTCAATCTTCAATCCAGCCTTGTGTGGTGTGTTTTAAAAAAAGCATTTAATGACACAGACAACTCTGCAGAATGGAGAGAATCAAGCATGTAATTGATGTTTTGATTTATTCATAAAATGTGATGAATATAATAAAAAGCTGAGCAGAGGGTCGGAGTCTTCTCACAACATTTACTCACAAGTCATATCATAAGGAAAAATCACATTCCTCCGAGCGAACTGTCAAATAACTTTTCACTGATTATATAACACATTGTAAGTTACACTTCAAGCTTCAAATTAGCTGTCGAGAAAAGACTTATTATTTGCTATATTTAGAAAATTTATTATGTTTTTCAGGTGTGGTGAACATGGTATTGATATTTCCAACAGAAGTGGAAGGCTGCAGGAGAGAGAGAGAGAGAGAGAGAGAGAGAGAGAGAGAGAGAGAGAGAGAGAGAGATTCGCTCAACCTGAGCAGGTGCATTTCCCATGACAGCGTGCAGCAGCCTTTTCACCACATGCCACAATTTCCCTATTTTGTGTCAACTAATCAGGAAGTCCAAACACGGCGAGGTGCGCCTCATCAGCCTCCAATCCTACAGATAAACCCGTCAACACGCCACTGAAACGATACAGCGAGCGAGGAAGAGTGAAAACAAAAGGCAAACTTCAAATGAACTCGGCAACTTTTCTGACAGGCGGCTGAGGATCCAGCTCACGCCGCCTCATGCTACACCACGGATGGCAAAATAACGAGCTTTACTTCACTGGCTGCGGATCAGGGCTGCCGCTGCTCGCCTGTCTCGTTTTCACATGGCGTAAAGCTTCCAGATAGACTGTGATAAAGAAGCGGCATTAAGGCCTAATTTATGGCAAATCTACCTTTCAAATTGCTACATAACACAACATAATATAATCAGTCCTCCTCCTCGCTCTCCTTCTGCCATATGGTCCCCTCCCACTCAGCGCCGCCTAAAACCATTTCTCTTAACGATGAGCAACACTGTTCCTCAAGTATCTGAGAGCTGATCTGGTCCTGCAGAGACACATCCTTTCATTCACTTTGTTCACAAGTAGATCTCCTCCAAAGCAATGAAGAGTTGATATTACAGGGAAACTCACCAAGCGGCAACCTCCGGCGCTGAAAAATGAAGCCAATGTGGAAGTGCAAAAAAGCTGCAGTTCCTCGAATAACCACTAGAGCAGGCTGCAGAAGGGAGTCAATTACATCTGAGCCCCATGTTAAAATGTCCGATTTTACGACAGAAAAAAAACATATTTACAGCCTGGTTCAAAACATGGCTCTAGTCTCATAAGCTGTTTTTCTACTCCATGACAACTCTGGGGGGGCGAATTTTTTTATAAGGCGTTTGTTTAAAATATACAGCATACATCATTATGCACAATTCATAGCTGTCAATCTAAGTGGCGCCACTTTGATTGACAACTAGCCACTGACGGTCTAAAGGGCGTCACCCCGGCTAATTCTCGTCACTGAGTTTGGGAAAGAGATTGTCGTGGGGTTAGCCGGCTAGCAACGATATTTAGCATTTAACCTAGCTGGTTAGCTGTAGCTAGTTTGAGTATTTCGAATAAAGCGGCTTTTTTCAGCCAATAGCGTTCATTCGACCCGCCTCAGCTCCGCCCTCGCTCCACCTCTTTGTCCATATTTGGAGTAACTGGAGGTAGGCTACCAAGATGGCTGCGCACTACGATTTGCTTCATTTTTGCTCTTCAGAAACCTATGGGTGACGTCACGGACACTACGTCCATATTTTATACAGTCTATGGAACTCACCTGTTTGTCAGGACTCACATGCAGTGTCATCACACCCACCAATGCACGTCTATGGAGACAGCAACTGATTGTGTTGTGTCACAAAGTCAATACTAAAACGTCCAAAGGAGCCGAGTCGACACCTGTCGGGTGAAGACTAGGGTGGTAGATCTGTCAAATCTTCCCGACTGAAGGATAAAATAGCTGATTTGTTTTCTCACTGTTAACAATGAGCGTTTCATTCATATGATGCTTTTCTGGTCTTCCACCTCTATAGTTCAGGTTTGGCTTGGTTTAGGCCAAGTTTAGGTAAAGACTAGCATTGATTTGTTGTCACATGGCTTGTTTGTAAGATCAAGAATGAACTTTCATATTCAACCTTCAGCTATATTTAAAGCTGAGTTTAAACTTGTTTAGCATTGATAATTTGTCTTAAATACTATAAAAATAAAATTCAGGACGTGGCTTCATGATCAGTTTAACTTCCAGCTACTGATCCAAAAACAAAGCAAAGTTAGAACAGACCGTCAGCTCCTTGTGCGTCTGATAACTTTGACTTGTTGTCTCTCGCCCTTATTTATATTCATCTCATCTTTTCCCAGCGTTAATTGCTTCTGTAACCAATTTTATGCAGAATGCAAAAAGTGAGCGATGAATATAAAAATCCTTTTCTAAACAGAGCGTTTTGAATTCCTACCCACATTTCGGTTGGGGAGATAACTGCTCTGACAGCTAGCAGTTTACTCAGTCAATCTCAGGCCACAGAGGATGTATTGTTGAAATATTAAATGGCCGCCTCCTTTGCCATCCCCCGCTTCCTCTGAGCTGGGAGAGCTGCCACTTCACCCAGTTCCAATCGACAACATGGCCTCCGGTCGTGGAGGCCGAGGCCACGTCGGGACACCGCTTCTAATGAGGAAACACAGTCGTCTGTCTGACTGGACTCGATGAACAAACACATTTTTGAATTTAGCTCAAGTGTTTGTTTGAGCCCTGTGATATCCCCACAGTGTGATGCTGATGTCCTGATTCTGTTCCTGGCCACTCCTGACTCATTCTCACTGCAGTTCACCACAAGTTTTTATTGGTGGGAGCCTGGTACCTTCATGTAAAATTCATCGTGGGTGCCAAATGCAAAGTGCTCGATATAAAACAGTCGCTCTAAATTGAAGTGAAACTTAAATAATGTAATTAGAGAAGTTATTGCGATCTGGCTGCTTTTATTCTGCCCTTAAGTGTAAACACTTAGTGTATTCAAAATTAAAGTCGACTAAATCTTTCAGACTCCAACACACACAGACGGTGATGACTTCTGAAGGGATGTTATGAAGCCTGAATTTGCCTCAAAGAAAATCTGAAAGGGGAGAGAAGTGAGGTGCAAATTGCACGACTGGCTGTGACAGGTTGAGAGACCTGTCAATCAAACAACCACAACACAGTCTGCTTTAAGCCACTATATGTGCGATTTGGTTTCATGATAAGTAGAAATAGAAATTGTGATTGTTTTACTTTAAAATTCTGAATGAATTCTCAGATTCTAGATTATTCTTTTCACATTGTTGATGAAGCTGATGGGATGCAGAACCTGGACCCTGCACCCACCAAAGGTATCTTCTTTAAAAACGTTTGGGTCCATTTTAGATTCAGGAAATTACTAACCGTCTTTGGAAGATGAAATTCTTTATTTTATGTCTTAAAGTTACTTCACAGTTCACAGATTTTTTTTCAGTTACTTTGGCTGAAGTTGAACGAAACAGTGCCGCTGTGAGCATGAGGTCATCGGCTTCCTTTGACGAATCAGAGCGATAAACGTGTAATCTGTCAGAGCCTAACGGGTGCAGCAAAGCCAACAGGAGAGTCAGGTGGATATCAGTCAAACACTGTGAACACCCACACACACCTGAGAAGATAATCTGCCAGATTAAGGTAAAATCACCTGTGTGGGTCCAGTGAGCCACAGGGCCTTTAACTGCAACAAGAACAGGAGCCAATGGTTTGGCACATGGAGCCTGAATACAGCAGCTCCTTCACTGTTTATGAGACTGATTTTGACTCAAGAATCACGTCTCAAATCGAGACAGCAAGAATCAGAAATCCTAAAGATCACAATGATTATTGTGTCTCTCCAGCCTGATAATGTTACGGTTAGGCCAGTTTGGCCATTGTTTAGTTTCAGTTTTTTGTCCAGTTCTAGTTTTTTCCTGCACATCTGTCTCTGTTCCAGTCTGTCCTGTCTTAGTCCCCTGTTTTGCCCTGCCTAGTTCATGTCTTGTATTTGTCTTGCTGTATTTTCTCTTAGTTTTATGTCTTGGTTCTGTGTCTTAGTTCTGCCTTAGTCTTGTTTTGTCATGTTGTAATCTTGTCATGTTTTAGTTCTGTAACTATTCACCTGCCATAGTGTTTCATCTCTGGTCTCTGTTTTCGTCCACTCACCCTCTGCCTCACCTCTCCTACCAGACCCTCCCATCTCATCTCATCACCTGTGTTCCCAGCTGCAGTCTATCACCCATTAGGACTTTTTAAAAGCCAGTTCATTTCAGTTTGCGCTTGCCGGATCGTTGTGTGTTTGTTTGTTCATCGTGGTACTAGTTCCTAGTTGTGTTTCCCCTTGTTCTTTGTCTGGTTCTTCATGTTCTCGCCGTTTGTTCTTTTTGACCTGGTTTTCTTGTTCCTTGATGTTTGGATTTTGACCTGCTGGACCTGACACTGCCATGAGTTTTTGTTTGTTGGTTCTTCGTTGTACTTGTTCCAGTCTGTCGTCCTCGTGCACCTCGTGATCTTGTCTGTTTTTTTGGATTTTGGCTTTTCCTGGACCTGACCCCTGAAGTGAGTTTTGTTTGTTGAGTTTTCTTTTAGTTTTCATTAAAGACTTGACTTGCCTTTTGTGTGTGCGTTTGAGTCCATCACCCCAGTCTTTATGACAGATAATTGCCGTTTCACTTCCTCCCATTGTGTCTATGTCTGACTGAAATTTGCCCTGACCAATCAGAGGTGAGTATCTGTCCGGCTGATCATTTTCACTGGACATGAAAGTAAAGAAATACGATGATTTCAGATTTGTTATTTCTGTCCAAACAGCTGGACTCATCCACACCTGCCTCCGGACTTCCCCATTTTCAATTCTGTCTACAAACCTGTGATTGATTTCTTCTCCATCTCCAGTATTTAAATTCAAAAACGCTCCTGTGGAAGTGTCTTTTTTTGACACTAACATTAGAGCCGTCAAAGTCACATAATTTCCTCTCCCACGCGTTGGGTTTTAATATCCTCCAACAACAACAAGAACTGCATTAGATTTGACATTTAGCCACTGAGAACACAACCTGAGAGAAGTAGGGATTCTTCTTCGCCACCTTGATTCAGTCGGTTTTCTTGGAAGCAGCGTTGAGTGGGCATCAGAGGATCAGCAGCGGATGCTCCTGGCTATGAAACACACAGTACAGCATGTATACAGTACGTAATATCACTTGGATCCCGACACAAAAAACACAGACGTCTTGTGAAATAATACCAAAAAGGAGTTACATGGTGCGTCTGGAAAGGAGGTGAGACTCTGACATGATCTGTTATGTGAACATGTGATGTGTCATAAAGAAGGTTCGACGGTGAGAAAATGCTTTCACTTCACTTTATGTGTGTCTTCATTGACCTGACAGGCTTAGCTGAGGAAAATGCCCCTGGCTTTAATGGCACCAACAGGCTATGATGTCGGGGTTCGAGGTGTGTGTGTGTGTGTGTGTGTGTGTGTGTGTGTGTGTGTGTGTGTGTGT
>JBBMOC010000066.1:541609-555781 GCA_037975185.1 Centropyge bicolor | reverse complement strand
GACATTTTAACATGGGGCTCAAATGTAATTGACTCCCTTCTGCAGCCTGCTCTAGTGGTTATTCGAGGAACTGCAGCTTTTTTGCACTTCCGCATTGGCTTCATTTTTCAGTGCCGGAGGTTGCCGCTTGCTTCCACCCAGTGATGAGCCAGGCGTTCGAGGGGCAGCTCATGAAGACTGAAGCACCAAATGGTTTGGTTGAACAGACAGAAAATAGCCGTTGTCATTTCGCTCTGTGCTGTCAGAGAAGACGGCGGTGGAGGCTTCTCGTCCACGCTCCTCCTCCTCCCGCCGCCGCTCAAAGAACTCTCCAATCCTTTTATCCATAAAAGCGCATTTCAAATGTTAACAAAACACTCCTGCTGACTGGCTTCCTGTCATGTATCCCCAGGATGGAACCAGCAGCCCGGTGCTCACCCATAACTCTGCTCTGCTTCAGCACATCTCTGAGCATCTCTCGCTCCCTCGGTGATGATGTGCCATTGATTGCGTGGTAGATTGTGTGGTGCGCGGCTTCCTTCTCTTGCTTTGGTTTACATAATTACATTATGTAGGACATGGGCAGCCAGAAGCGCTTTTTCTCTTTGGATCACTTCAGAGAGTGAATGGAGCAGATCTATTTCAGGAAGTGGGTTAGTGGTGAAGGGAAGAGGCTCGATTCAGAGAATAAACACGTATTTTTTACAAATTAGGATATTTGTTATTGCACCACGCGGCCCCTGGTGTCCCTGAGTGTGGAGATGGGGAGATGAACCACAGAGACACCTCAGCGTGGCGCTCTAATGGAAACGTCGTTCATCATATTCAGAGTGAGATAGTTGAGCAGTTATCTGGTTAACAGCTTGTTTCCTCTAACACCATCCTCCATCTTTGGGATTGAATTAAACAACACCATTAATTAAGCAGATACTGATTTGCAGACTGGGGTCGACTGGTATCTCAGCTGGACTTTATTACCCTGACCATCATCCTGCCTCAGCCCAGCATGAAGAAACACAGCGACCAGCACCTCTAAAGCTCAGCAATTAATAACCTGCACCTCATCTGTTTAAAGCCAACATAAACAAAAACGTAAAGCATCTAAAATCCAAGTACTTTGAGTAAATGTACAGATACTACAGGTAGTATTATCAGCTGTAAAAACCTCAGATGACTGAACTATTATTATGCTAGGATATTACTAATACTGATGTATCATTAGATAAGTAGCATTGACTGGATGAGTTGAAACTAGTTTTAACAACTTTACATGCAGGTAAGGTAGTTTGGCCTAATGGCACCAACCTCGGGGTTAATCCTCCTCCTGAGAGGTTCAGTCTTGGGGGTCATCAGATGATTTATGAGGCAGGAAAGAAGAAAAAGCAACACAAATTTATATTCAATGATTCAAGTTTTCTCTCATCTCTTTGTCAAACACTTAAGAGATGTAACACCAGACCTGGAACGATTATTTAAAAGAAGCCACCTGAAATATGGTAAGTGGCCCAAACTGGCAACCCGTTAGAAATGATTAAAATGTCTCTGTGAATTGCTGTGGAGTAAATGTAAAGCAGCATAAAATGGAAAAATCCAAGTAAACTACAACTCAAAATCTTCTTCTTCTTCTTCTTCTTTTTGTTATTATTATTATTACTGTTATAGCCCCAAAAGTTTAAAGTTTGTGCTTGTATAGGGAATTACATGCTGGACTGATTTCTTCCCCAAGTCTTGCCAGCACAGCGAGGTCTGGAACCACTGAGCCTGTTCAGGGGCCAAAACAAAAAACCTCTGTTCACTGACCATGTCCGACAACCTGCGATTCAACCAGAGGTGCAGCACAGACAGCACCGGGTGGATGGACAAGACTTCTCTTCACCAAGAAATAAATCCAGCTGAAGTCACAGCCAAATCTGTGATTCATGTCTGTAGACAGAGCACATAATGAAACTAAATACAGTGTTTACATCAGACATCAGTGGAGGTGTTCCTGTTTTAGCTTTGGACAGAACCAGGCTAACTGTTTCCCTCTGTTTCCAGTCTTTATGCTAAGCTAGGCTAAAGCAGCTCTGTGTTTAATGGACAGAAATCAGACTGATATCGACCCTCTTTAACTGGATTAAATGCAAATATACTTTTCCAAAATGTTGAGCTTTCCCACTCTCATACACTGCAAAAACTCAAAATCTTTCTAACTTCTAGTCAAAATATCTCATCACATTTAATATAAGACACAATCACCTAACGAGTAACATTTAGACGGTGCATCTTGAAAATCTTGTGAAGAGAAACAGTCTTGAAAACATCTTGTTTTGAGTCATATCTCAGATGAAATAAGCCATAAGGTTTTAAGCTGCTGTGCTGTTTGTAAAAGATGAATCATCTTGTTTCAAGTTAACAGACTTAACTTGAAACTTCACAATAAAACTAAAATATAGCTAAGGATGAGTTTTTCCAGCTAATTTCAAGATCTTGTAACATATAGTCTTATTTCAAGAAATCTTATCAAGACAATTTTCACTTGTTCCATTGGCAGATTTTTTCACTTATGACAAGCAAAAATATCTTCTTTTTTTTTTTTTTTTTACTTATTGTTGGAGGGGCCTTTTTTCCAGTGTATTCGAGTCCAAAAAACTTGCAGCAGAAACTATGCTGAGCCTGAAGTCCACGTGATGTAAAAGTCAAACAAAGCTGTCTGCATTAATTCAGTCGTAGCATTCTTAATGTGCCGCTCGAGTATTATTAGACTTGTCCTTGAAACCCACTTACTGAGAATTGATAAAGCGTATTCTTTTTTATGCCCCACTCAAAGAGCCTCCCATGCAATTGTACTGTGGGCTAAGACCTGATTTCCATTTCCATTGCATGATAACAGCCTCGCCTCACTCTCAGCCAGCGATAGACGGCGATGAAAGCAAAATCAAAGGCAGTCAAAAACAATCTGACAAAGCTAATGGATCGGAGGGGCTTGTGCTCTACGCCCAGATGTCTTTAACATGACATCACATGCAGATGTACACAAATACCACAGTTAACCATTCGGGCGCTGGTGAACGTATACATGTATGTTAGCTAAATTATAATTGATAGACTCACTTTGATGTAACAGGGAGCAGGTACATGCTAAAAAAAAAATCCTTTGAAGGCAGGTTCTCCGACATCCCCCCCCCCCCGCCTGCTGAGGAACTGAGAGCAGAGAGGAAGGGAGTGGCAGTGCTGTGGCTCATCTCCCATCTCTCCCCGCTCCGAACAAAACCAGGCCTCATATGTCACTGTCAATACCGGCCCCCGTGAATCCAATATGTACAGCAATGAGAGACTTTGTTCAAACACATTATTTGGCATTGGATAACAAGCCGAGAGGCTGCGAGTGCATGTGTACACCGGAGCAGGGAACAAACCTGCACAATATACAACCTGCTCCGACGGCGAGCAGGAAAACAGCATCCAGGCTTTGCTCACAAGTCGAATTGTTTCCTCGTCATATTTGCACCACAGTTAACTAAAAGATGGCTTAATCCAGAGCAGGAGCCTTTTTTGCTGATCCTTTGTTTTTGTGCAAATAATTGTATTCGCCTACCTAATGCCTCGGGGATGGAGGGAGGAGAGATGGAGGGTGGGGGGGGGGCACATCAAAATGATTGTGACTATAAAAGCATATAGAAAATCATCAGTGTTGAACCAGCACATGAGGACAGACAGAGGAGAAATGAGCAACATTTTCATTAACTGAATCTCAACTCAACTCTGAACTAAAGTCAGTATCTGTTGTGTGTGTTGTGTGTGTGTGTTGTGGCCGGTGTGTTGGGACAGTGATGCAGTGTGTTGTTCGTTCTTTTGGCTCAGCACTTTGGATCCGGACTGAAACAACGACTGTGAGTTAAAGCTCTGACCTTCAGCTTTAAGGGAGTTCACATGATGAGAGAGCTGTTTAGGACTCACATAAAGAAAAGAGACACAACTTCGACACAAATCATCAGATGTAGATGTAAAGACACATAGAGCTGAATGTCACTGTTTTATCGTCACAGTCACTAAAAGAAAACTGTCCTAATGCTTAAAGACTGTGGTTGAGGAACATGTTGAACGAGACAGGATGTGGACGACCTGTCAAAACTCGACCAGTTCAGTGCTGACATTTTGTGGACGTGTCATTTCCTGCTCTGCTCCTACGTTATGTTTTTCTTTGATTCATGCCCTTTAGTCTTTTATATTTCTGTACTCTCCTCTTGTTTAAGTTACTTGTCTTCCTCCCTGACCCTGTGATTATCCTCCATGGTCTGAACGGCGTCCCCTGATCCTTCCCTCTTACTGTCTGTCCACGTTTGTTCCCTTGTTGTCCCTTTATCTTCACTAAGCCACTTTTGGTTCCACTTGTACTTTGTTATTACTTATATACTAAGTTGTATATACCTTTTTTTTTTAAAATAGTCTTTTATACTTTATACTTCTATCTGATTGTATGCTTGTGCTGCTGCAACACCCGGATTTCCCCTATGGGGGATCAATAAAGAATTATCTTATCTTATCTTATCTTATCTTATCTTATCTTATCTTATCTTCACTGTGTACCAGTTTGTCTTTCTACAGTGTACCCGCTCTCCTGTTTGGACCACTTCCTGCCGGACCATCCCATAAGTTTCTCTACTCTGTTTTGTGCAATAAATCATTGAAGTGCTCCAGTCCCTTGTGTTGCTGCTGCCCTGCTTGCACAATAGTGATAGGAATTAATATTTTTTTTGGCTCTATTTTTTTCTCATAAGTTTGCAATATTACGTCGACAATATTTTCATTTGAAATCCAAACCCTAAACTTCGGCATCATGAACTTTCCTGTGATGAACTTATTGACTTATAAGTCAGACAACAGTTCTGGAGTCTGGGAACATACAAAGAATGCAAAGACATGAGGACATGGCTTGAGAGAGGAGCTGTAGTATATAAAGCATGCACACTTTGCATTACAGTGAATATGTGGGTATAAAGGGCTCCATTGTCCAGCTGGTAACTATCTGCTGCTTGTTGTATGTAGATCCTGATTCTTACAGGAAGGATGTGACGGGAGAACTGAGATCTTTCTATGTTTCACAGAAAAGTAGTGGGGGAGCTTAATCTGAGTTGAGACTTTAAAATTATGGGATATACTTGATTTTAATAACATGTGCATGTACACAAACGAGTGTGGGCGGCATTGTTCACTCTTCATATTGTTCATATATCCACTGGGCCAAATCATCTGCCTGATGCTGGAGGATTATTTCCTGAGAACGACACATTAACAAACACGGTGACACTGGAGAATGTTATTTTATCATCAATCTGCAATAACTGACTAAACAACTTTGGCAACTCGGGGGCAGTGGGAACAAACACTGACATTATCACCTTTGTTGATAAGCTGAACTTGTTAGTTTCCTATTTATATATCCAGCAGTTAAATGGTGGAATTATCATCGAACTCTCTGTAGGTTCACATTGTCATTCCATACATCATCACTTTATGAATATTGATTATAGCCACTTTAACCATGCAGAAATATCATCATATAAATGTGGATCATAGTGGACAAGCTTTCTGTTTCAGTGCCCCCCCCCCCACAGGCTCATTTCTGTTTTGCAGACATGTAGCTTTGACAACAGGATGTGCAGCCGCCGCTCAGCTCAAGGTTGAACAAAGGATGGGAGAACACACAAGAGTTATTTTAGTAAGAGGGGAATTAAACAAACCAAATACTACAAAACCAAAAGGGTGAAGCTGGAGGAGAGAGACTGATAGAGAGATCAGAGGGTCAGTGACGGCGAGCTGAGTCTCCCTGACCAGCTGACACCTTCAGCACTCCTGCAGGGGGGGGGCACAGAGTCCCGTCCACAGAGGTTCCTCACTCCATCTGAGCACCACATAAACTCTGTATTAACATCACTGTGAGAGAGCTGACGAGTAGCAGCCCAATCAAAAGCCTCCAAGCCTTAAAGGTTCCAGTGGATTGTTGAGCTGCTGTAAATGGAGCTCGAGGATTTTGGCTCTGAAAATGAGTTGATCTCAGCTCCACAAATAATCTCTGAGTCACTGAATGAGTAAGCCTCAACCATCTCTACCCCCCACAAATATATTATGGCCATTTGGTGTCATGAGACAGTAAAAATCAAACTTATTGCCTCTTTAAAACCAACGTACTAATTACAGCTCTAATGTGGAGGCACAGTTCCACTGCGTGATGGACGGCAAGTATTACCTCAGTACAACAACACTTTGGATGCAATAATGCTTTTCAAGGCCGGGTCAGACGACAGAGGATTTTTTTGGTCGAGGCAAATCCATCAAAGTTTGATGAGAGCTTTGTTTCTGATGCACTTCTGGTGTCGCTCCAGTGAACATGCTGCAGCTCCCTCACCACATGATCTAGTGCAACACTTAAAAGTCACCCGACTGCTTTTATAATCCCATTAATCATCGAGTGCTCGGCGAGCGTCCGCGGCCGATTGTGGAAGGCAAGAGCTCACAGCGGCTTTTCATGAATTAAGATCCAGGCAGACCAGAGGCAAGTCCACGATTTCCCTCTGCCACCTGGCCGTAAAGTTCCCTCCCGCAGGTCTGACATGAGCTTATCTCGCCATCACTCATCTGGAGTTTACAGGGGGTTAGGTTAGTATTGTACTTGTCCATGCAGAGCTTTGTGTGGAGCCAACATGTCTGCCTCATGTCTGCCATGTTTCCTGAGGAAGGAGTGGACAACAAGGGAAGCTCAGGAGAGATATCAGAGTCTTCATATGACAGACAGCTCAGCAGAGTCTGGATCTGGGTTTGACTCTCTGGCCTGACTTGTTTTCAGAGGAACTGTTCTGTGGTTTATTGTCCTTTTCATTTTCAACCTTAATTCCATGTTGGACACTTCTACCAGCTTGTTATACACATTTTCAGTTTGAGCATAAAAAAGGAGAAATATTAAAAAAAAACCTCTTGAAACATCAGAAAAAAGTGCAACAGCTGGTGCATCAATCAAAACAAAAGTGCAATTATAAGAGCTCATAAATCATGATGTACATGAAGCATGTGACACGACTGCACACAGAACATCAGGTGTGTGTGGACTGATGTGGAGAATCACTGCATGAAATCAACATAAATGTCACATGTCCACGTGGTTTTCCTTCGCTGAGCTTTGACTGACTAACTGGTCTGGCTGTGCCCTCTTCCTCTGCAGCGCTTTAATGACACCTGTCTGGAGAATTAGTGCCACCGACTGCGGCCAACTCCCAATATTTGCATAACAGTTGTGGGTGGAAACGCTCATTAATTTGCACTTTCTTTTGCCAATTTTTCTGGAAATTCGGTTAAATTGTTGGATGGAAACTTCAACAGTGAAACTCCTACAAAATAAAACACTTGATCGACCATGTGATCAGTGTAATCCTGCACCATTTGGCTCTATGGTGGAAGTCAACGACCTGTTTTATTGTTTCAGCTGGAGGACACGTTGGTCACATGATGACATCAGACTAAAGGGTTAACGGTAATCAACCATCAGAAAACCTGGATGCATTGTTTTCTTTGTGCACAGCAGACTCTCTCTTCTGGCTCATCCAATGACATGATGCTTCATGACCGAGCTGGCGTTGGACTGCAGCCTGCTCATCAGCCACAATATGTCAGACACCTCTAATTGGATTTAGGAAACATTTGAGGTGATGACTGAAGCATCTCCAGCATTTCAAAAGTACACTCCATTGGCCCAGAGGGGCTTCGCCTTTGTGTGGAGCATGTCGCGGCTCCGCTCATTGCTTCCCCTTTTCTCTCCCCATTCTCTCCTCTTTTTATCTGCCTCTGTCAGTTTCGCAGCCCTCTCACCCTGAAAACAAGCAGAGGCACCCAAATCCCTGCCTGCAACCGGCGCCAGTGCTTCTGTTTGTTGCTCCTACAGCGCGTTAAGTGTGAAGTGAATCCCCCCCCCGCCTGCCTCCAACAGGACTCCTCCAGAAGCAGATAGAAGACAGACAGAGGCTCTGACTGAGCTGTGTGTGGAGTCAGAGCCTCCGCCGCCTGATTGGCACCTCATTTATTCAGCCTAATGGAAGGAGGTGGGCCCTCGGGTGATGATGGGAGTGAGTGACAGGCCGGCTACATTGTTACAGACAGTCCCCTGGCCTCCACTTTGTTGTACAGCAGATGCCTGCTCCAGACAAGGTGGAATTTAAAAGAGTCAGAAGTAGCAGCTTCTTAGTTGGATGGAGTTACTTTATATGAGGTGTCATGTTGCTCTTTTTTTTCCTTGTCAGCACTAAGCTGTTTGAAAGTGGGTCAAAGAGTAGGTTAAATGAAACAAGTCCACTGGGGGTTGTTAAAGATAGGGGCTGAAATGTTTCAGGAGCGTGCAGCATCCATCCCAGCATCAGTCTGGAGGGGGGGGAGTTCGGAGCTGCATCACTGTGAGAGGCATCGGCCTCAATGATGAAGCTACATCTGACTCTGCAGGTCTTTACAGTGCTTCATAGTCGTAGGACTTTCAATGTTGAGGTGTTCGTCCCCAAACCACGTTGAGACCAAGCGGCAACCTCCGGCGCTGAAAAATGAAGCCAATGCGGAAGTGCAAAAAAGCTGCAGTTCCTCAAATAACCACTAGAGCAGGCCGCAGAAGGGAGTCAATTACATTTGAGCCCCATGTTAAAATGTCGAATTTTTTTATAAGGCGTTCGTTTGAAATATACAGCATACATCATTATGCACAATTCATAGCTGTCAATCTAAGTGGCTCCACTTTGATTGACAACTAGCCACTGAAGGTCTAAAGGGTGTCACCCCGGCTAATTCTAGTCACTGAGTTTGGGAAAGAGATCGTCGTGGGGTTAGCCGGCTAGCAACGATATTCAGCATTTAACCTAGCTGGTTAGCCGTAGCTAGTTTGATTATTTCGAATAAAGCAGCTTTTTTCAGCCAATAGCGTTCATTTAGCCGGCCCATAGGACCCGCCTCAGCTCCGCCCTCGCTCCACCTCTTTGTCCATATTTGGAGTAACCGGAGGTAGGCTACCAAGATGGCTACGCACTACGATTTGCTTCATTTTTGCTCTTCAGAAACCTATGGGTGACGTCACGGACACTACGTCCATATTTTATACAGTCTATGGTTGAGACCAGCAGATGGTGAATATAACTGAACATTCAGCAGCTAAAGAGTTGGATGTTTTTCTCAGGAGTTAATTCCATGAACAAAAACGATGATAAAAAAATATTATCTGATGATGTGACGACCTGCAGTATTTTGGATGGAAACAAGACAAAAATGTTTTTCAGCAGATAAAAGCTTGACGCTGATACAAACGACGGATGAATGGACACATGAATGATTACTGTTCTGATGCAGAACGACCTTCATTAGCCAAAACGTCTGTTGTTTAAAAACTGATGAAGCCACTTGACCTGTTGCACTGCTGTTATTAAGAAACACTGTGTTTCCGTCAGTAATATTATTATAATATTATCTTACTTAAAATTAAACTAATATCAGCTGAGAGCAGAAGAAGCAGCAGCTAAACAACTGTAAAAACTCAGATTTTTTGGGGGCATTTTCAGAATTATTGGACAGTGATGAAGATGAAGATGAAGATGAAGGTAATGTTGTGACATCTGCATGTTAGTATCATCATTGCATTTAACTGAAAGCACTGCTGCGCCTTTGCACACGACTGACGACTCCATGTGTTTATTTATTGTGAATTTAATTGACCCCACAATTAGCATAATTAGCATAACTCGCAGTGTTTTATACATCAGTGTAATTACGGGGGACGTACAGTCATGGATGACTCATGTGGTGCGTCTGCACTTCACGGCCCAGATGTCACTTCTAATTAAACTTCAGATCTGTGCTGTCTGTTTCTTCTGATTTTCTGCTGATGGAGTTTTTTTCGTGAGCAAGAACAGCTTAACTCCTGAAAGTGAATCTCAGACTATATCTATAATAATAATATCACTGCTTCTGTAAATGTGTTTACAGAGAACAATAGCTCTGCTCTTTCTTTGGATCGTCTTCAAACCTTTATTGTATGGAAACTCAAAGGGAAAGTCGTCCCAGCGCAATTTGTTTCTTATCTGAGAGAGAAAAAAAACTTCACTTTGAGTTTGTTATTACACAGGAAACTTTGACCTGTAGACAGACAGAACAGACGGTCTCCTACAACAAAGTTGAACTGCGACCAATTAGTGAGGGAAAGTTGCCATGAAGAAGCAAACACGGAGCTTTCTGCTGTTGAGCTAAATGACTGCAACAAAACGCATCGACGCACACGCACTGACACGGACAGGGCTGCTCACACACACACACACACACACACACACACACACACACAAAGCTGTTCTCTGGTCGAAACTGTGAAACAGACGCTCTGGTTACCTCGATCTTTGTCAGCGCTCACAATTGTGAGTGTTATTAAGTTCAGCTCTTTTTTGTTTTCAGTGGAGCTGCTTCATCCATTGAAACGGCTGCTGCCTCTGAATAAATGAAGTCCGAACATATCAGTGTGAAAACGCCTGTCCTTTATTCTACTACTAAATACTGCTTATTTAATTTCATATTTAATTCCGTCTTGTCTCTTAGTGTATAAACTGATCACATATTTCATGTTCTCTGTGCAATATATTTTTTTCACCGTGCAATATTTCATTATTTCATTACCTCAATGTGCAATATTTCACATCTGTTCATATTTAATTTCATATTTAATTCTGTCCCTTCTCTTAGTGTATATACTGATCACATATTTCATGTTCTCTGTGCAATATTTTTTTTTCACCGTGCAATATTTCATTACCTCAATGTGCAATATTTCAGATCTGTTCATATTTAATTTCATATTAATTTCCGTCCAGTCTCATACGGTAAAACTGATCTCATATTTCATATTCTCATGCACATCTGTAAATAAGTTCCCTGTAAATTTGTAAATCGTAATTTTGAAAATACTTTTTTTTTTCAGTTCCTGAATGTAAATACTTTTTAATACTTTAAAACCCTCTCTTTGTAGAGATTGTTACTTTTCAACTACTGACTATCCCCATTTCCCCACTATGGGATGAATAAAGGTATATCTTATCTTATCTTACTGACATGTTCAGTTACAGCTCATTTTGGCTAATTTCGATCCACCGCTCTAAAAATCTCCTAAACATTTCTCTTTTATTTTGAAACTGCTTTTTAACATAAAACTCACCTTTTTGTCACTGAATCGATCACATGTGTGTCCAGAACATGAAGTGAACAATCCTGAACATTTCTCCTAATATGGGTGTCAACATGCCATCAAGTGTAATTTGTGAAGTTATCAAAGCAAAGCACCGAAGTCAATAGTTGGTCTGTGGCCCTCTGTGTGAACACGGGCTGGATCTGTCATGTCCCGAACGCTCTGCCCGAACGGCCGCGACTGCTGAAGACTTAAAAAGCTTTTCTGACAGTTCACGCTTCAAAATTACCTCTCGCTTTCATCCCCATGTGTAATTTCAATTCTGTGGCCTCCTTGCTCGCATGCTGCGCAAACACACTGCCACACACAATTTATGTATTTATTCATTTCCTCTGCAGCTCGTTCAAAGCGATGTACACATCACCCTCTCCTGACGTGTGAAGCTCTGGCTTTTAATTATTCATTCGGCAATATCTAAAGCAGATATATTCCGGCACTTTTCTGCTGACAACCTGGGCTCAAACCGGAGTAAAAGGCAGGACAATCTGAGTGAGCAAACAGCTGATATCATTTCACTTCACTCATGATTGTGAGCTCACTCTGACACGGTGGAATACATCACTTCCCTGCTACATACGCTCACTTTGACTAACACAGCATCCCAAGCGCAGTCGTCTTTTCACCAGTTTGTGGGTGATGAGTTTGTTTCGCACGAGACACGGCAAAGATACGCCTTTGTATTTACCTGTAGTTCTTCAACCTTAATAATACAAGACACATTTTTATCCACAGAGACTCTTAAAAACAGTTGGTATATTATTGTCACCTGTGCAAACTTCAGGACACCGACCTGGAGCTGACACAGGGGGCGCTGTGCCAAACACAAGGCAGACAACCAGCTGAGTATTTGAGTCTTGACTGACCTTAATGTGACTATTACACCTGGAGCAGAGAAACGAACAAGGACAAGCTTCTGCTAGTGCCCCCTAGAGGCTGAAATGTTCATTACACCGGCCAATATGAGACTATTGGACAGAACATATTCACAGTTTCGACAACTCAGAGACTGTGGTGCTGTAGAGTGGAGCTACAGAGAGGCACTAAAGAAGTGGGTTTTTAAAGCTGCTTTGATGGATTTTTGTTGGCCACCATAAGGCCAGAGGAACAAGCTATAAACACTGACTATTATCATCTTATAAAGTTGACACACTCAGCAGAAAGAGAACATCAGCCTCTTTCCATTTGACGAGAAAAAAAACATCCATTCACGAGATTTTAACTTTATCTCTCTGCTGATGTTGGGCAGGTAGTTCACACTTAGTGTAATAGAACATTTGTGATGAAAACATCTGCCTGTACAGTGAAGCTTCAGGCCCCACAAAACAATGAGCTCAAAGAGGCTGTAGGTCTGAAGGGAAGGTGATTGTCACTGTGATTGAAACCTTTCATATCCATGGTTGTTTGAACCATCATGACAATAAAAATATTTATTTGTGAAGCTTTGAAATGAGACTTTTTTAATGTCTTTGAGTGCCTGAATGCCAGTTGTAATTAAGATGTGACTGCCAGATAATGACAGATCTTACATTCAGACTGGCTCATGGAGTGTCCAACATGCGAAGGGTTTTCCCTCTGGAGACCATGAATGTCCCAAGTGGACATGAAACCAATTTCTGGCACCAGAGAGAAAGTAATAGTGTCACTTCTACATTAATTTTATGTGAAAACAACCAGTCTTCCAGGACAACAAATACATTCATACATTCATTCACCACATTTCATATTAATGCAGCCAGATGTTGATACAGCTGCTTTGGACCAGTTGACAGACCAAACAACAGACCAACAACAGACCAGCAGGGCGCAAATATGAATTTAACTGGTCTCAAACATAACATCTTTTTTTTTTCCCTCTTCAGTCAAAGAGCGACCTGCTGCTGGAACAAGACGTGTTGTTCAAGCAGCAGCATTAGCACTGCCGCCGCTGCTGATGATGGTGATGATGATGGTGATGATGACTCCCCCTCCCCCAGGATGAGGGTGATGGTGACGAGATGCACTTACTCTAAACATCAGTTGCAGTAAGTGACAGTGGAAGAAGCTTTCATAAAGTCGTCTTCACTCGGAGCAGGTTTCTTTTCATTGCAGCAGAGCTCGATGAAAACATTCAAAGCAGGTGTGTTAACGTCACCTAGGCGATGTGAGCGGCGACAGCAGGACCTCCTGTACGTTTGCCTTAGGCCTCATAAACACTGTGTTCGCCCCCGGCTGTGCTGCATCTTGCATTTCTCAGCTTGGGGCACCTTGCATTTTTGGAGGAGCGCCCTGAGCTTCCCCAAGTCGAGACCAACTCGCCTCATTGTTTTTGTTTTCCTGCTCTCTGTTCACCAGTTGTATTAATGCAGAGATGAGTCTTCTGGGGGAACCACGGCAGCTTGGAAGCAGATGAGAGCTGTTTTGTAACCATCCTTCCTATTTTATATAATTCTTGTGTAGCCAAATCGCAGCGAGCGAGCACAATAAACAGCAGCTGGCCCGTGACTGACAGCCCATCGTCAGCTTCGCCGCCGTCGCCAGGCAACAGCGAAACAAAAGCACAGCGTGGTGCTGGGTTTGTGTGTCGATTCCTTCCACAGATATAAAACAGTGATCTGTTGTATTTCTTTGATTTGAGCACAGAGGCGGTGTTCAACCTTCGGTCCGTGCCCTGTGAGGCCGGGTCTCCTCTGTTTACACGGCGACTGTCACCGGGAGAGGTGGCGACATCACGGACAATTAATTACAATGAAATTCACCAGACCCTCAGTGATTACTTTTAATGGTAATGAGGTTTAATCACTCTAATACCATCGTTATTAAATTATGACGAGAGGCCTTATTAGTTAAACATGAATACATTACATGTTATTATTCATTTCATCTGCGGCTGCACCGGGCGCCATTCTTATTTGTTTAATTCATTAACGTGTTCTTAAGCCAGCTTACATCCAGTGTCTGCTGATTCTGTTAATTGGCTCATTTGA
>JBBMOC010000066.1:512757-532197 GCA_037975185.1 Centropyge bicolor | reverse complement strand
TTTCTGGCCTCACGCTGTAAATCCTCATTTATGATGCAATACATTGAAAACAGGCCGGACCCTCCTTCAACCAATAGGAGTGTTTTTGTTTGTCAGTGGAGTCTCTGGTGAATCCTTTTACTGCAGCTTCACATTATTCAGCTCCATCATCTCCGAAAATGTCTTTTACTGTCAATGGACTCACAATAAAGTTTGATTTTTAATGTGTTTAACTTAATATATTTGATCATCAGCACAATAACATCATATATTTATAAATTATAATTATAATGACTATAGTAGTAAGTTTTATAATGATATGACATTTAATTAAGTTAATATACTGTAAAAAAAAAAATAATAAAAAAAAAAATAAACCAAATATCATCATATTTTTTCTTTTTATCTCTATCAGTTGTAGAATCTCCACTTGATGCCAGCGAGGAAGACAACAGGCTGCAGCCTTGGAAGAGAGAGAGTGAGTGATGGTGAGAATGAGCCTGAGAATGAAGGTGAGATAAGAAAAGAAAGGAAGCTGTGGAGGTTACACACCAAACTACTGTTCAGCCCCACAATGAGAGAAGGCGAGGAGCGGGTTTCCTGGACTCACTGATTGCTCTTTACAGAACAAAGGTGGGGTCAAGGAAGTGGTTCCACAGGATGGATTCAGCTGTGTGCAGCTTCCTGAATGAAGATGTGTTGCACAGAGAGGGGGGTCTGGAGGAGGAGGGGGGGGGCGTCACAGGAAGCTGATGTGGCTGAGAGGAAGAGCAGAGGTCACTGAGTGTTTGTCGCTCACCTGAGCTTCACACCTGAGGAGAGCTGCTTCATGAATTTCCATAAGCAGCGAGTCGGTGATGAACATAAGACAGTGATCAAACACTGGAGTGTGACTCAGCATCTTGTTTCGAAGACGGTTCTGATGATGCTCTGACAGATTGTTGATGTAAAGCTCGCTGACATATGCTTATAGTCTGTAATGCATTCAGGCTGTTCAAACGTTCAAACACACTGATGAAGAGAGTTTTTAATGTTTTTCAGTTTCAAATGACGTGAATTTCAAACTGTATTGCTTTCAGTTAATACACTATAAAAAATGACTTCTTGAAAATGTCTTTAAATTATCTTTATTGAGTCTTTTCCAACCAGCGTCATAACATGATGATGAAGCAAATCAAGACAATGCTGCAGGAAGAAAATTCTTGTGGCCACAGTTGGATTAAAAAACAAAAACTAACCTTAATTTCTTCCACTGATTTTCTATTACATATCACACATTTTAACCCTTTGACGCCTATTGTCGCAAATTCGCCTCAAACCACTTCCATTCAGAATGCATCCAAGGAAGTCTATGTGTTCCTCCAATGCCAGTTCATGCATATTCGATACGCACCTAGGAACCTTTTGCAAGCATTTGTTTCTTGGGGGACCGTTCAAATTCTGAACTACATTCGAATATTATATACATACATTAGATATACATGCATTATATGCATTCTGTGTGCTAGAGTAAAATTAACAATCTCCACTTAATTTAGCATCTGCTTGAAAGCAAAAACACAAATTATTTATTTTTTAATATAATTGTATATAAATTCGGGCATCAAAGGGTTAAAATGAGAATGAGAGGCCGGTCTGATGATCAGGTGTTGGCAGATCGACGCTAGTATCAGCTCAAAGTGAACTGGTCTTTTTGCCCTCTTCAGTGGTTCCAACACTTGGAACAGGAAGCAATGGGTAAAAGCAGGGTGTTGTTGGCTTTGAATGGCAGCTGAAAACACGACAAATACTGGCATTTTCTTATGACAGCAAACAAAGCAGCCATAAAGGACTAGAGGACATTCATAGTGCTGCCAATAAAGGTAGACCACATGTTGCCCCACTGGTTCTAAAAGACATGACGGACGAGTTTCAACGATGAATAAATCTCACATGTGTGTTTATATGAACCTTCACTCTTATCACTCACCTCATCTACTTTCACAGTGTCTCGGTGTCGCTGGTCTCTGGAGCCGGGGAGAGCAGAAAACCCTCCAGGCCTTCTCGCAGCCTCTAATGCACTGAAGCTATTGAACAGGCGAGAGGGGCTGTATTGACTTTGATCTGAATTGAGCGACTTTCACGGTCAATTTTGCACGGGCCGCCAGCTCGGCGCATCAATTCACCCCGAGCCTTGTGGCCGAGAGGAAATGAGATTCCTACTCCACTCGAGGATCCAGCGCAGTGTGAAGACCAGAAAGGCACTCGCTCGCTCTCTCGCCCTCGCATGATATGATATTGTCTCCCGGTTGACCTTGTCCTCTGGATTCTGTGAAGCCCTTCAGTTGAAATACAGCCGCTGTTACAGCTTCATCTACCTTCTTCACAGCCCTGATTCTGACTCTGTAAAGGCTCATAATCATTTGTGAGACGAACATGAATTCTGAAGATTCAATTAATTCAGCAGGAACTGTTTAGTGCGACAGGATGTGAACACGACTTTTTTTCCAGCTGTTTCTTATCTAAATTATGGCTGGAGGCACTAAAGAGGCACTTTCACACTGACTAATGAGCCGGACAGAAAATCATCATCTAAACATACATCCTGCTTATTATTACAACGTTTGGCAAGATCCAAAAAGTGAAACTTATATGAAGCCCTGCTGCCAGACTCTCAGCCTGTCACACTGAGCTGCGCTGCCCTTCATGGTTAGATCAGAGTTTTAGAATTAACTTTAAGATTCCTGCTTCTATCTGTCGTCTGCTAACTCCTTATAAACCAGACTGCTGCTTCTGGTATCTGCTTTTAAATCAACTCACTGTTATCTTCTGGCTTTTCCTGAACTCATTGTGATTATTTCGAAAATCTGGTTTCATATCTCAAGTTTTTTGTTTGATTTGATTTTTGTTGCGCCTTTATTTTGAAAGATTCTATATAGATATAGTATTGTATCCCAGCATGCCTTGCTGGATGTAGTGATCCTGATGAAGGTGATTTATAAATATTCAGCCAGTTAAACTCTATTTCTAGACAATTTACAGACACGTTTAATCAATGTTGGAGCCACTGAACTAATAATAAAATGTTTACTCTATTGGTCATTGTTGTTATTTTAACGTTAAATGTTAGTATTAAACCTCATTATCAGAAAAATGACAATTGACAGTCTTGCAATCTAATATCTGCTTCTAGCAACTAAAGCATTATCAAACTGTTGTTGAGTTCTGTTTAGGCACTAAAGCATTGGGTTTATGTTGGAGAAAGATCATTGGTTTAACACTGAAAAAGAGACTTCAGGCACAAGGCATGATGTTTTCAACTAAAATAAAATCACCTTCAATATGTGTTGTATCCTGTTTAATTTGAGTCAATTAATAAAAAATTTGATCACAAAAAAAACCCCCTAAAAAAACTAAAATAAAATCCTACAGTTGTCTAGACCTATATACTGGACTTTGGATGTGACTCTGGTGCCGTACACAGATGTTCACATTGTCCATGAAGATAATCCTGACAGCGATTTCTCATCAGAACATAATTGGAAGAACAAACTCTTGAGCCCACAGGGTTGAACAGAAGCGTAATGCAAGAACACACAATGAAACTGCATCAGCATGTGAGATAATCGGACGCAAATTCATTCACGTTCTTGACTGAAATGAACTGAAGCCACTGACTCTGTACATTAGTGCATGATTCAGCCTATAGTGCTGCTCATGTCAACCTTAGGGGAAAGTTTATATTTAGCTGTTTTCCAGCAGCGGTTTGTATCTTCAGACGTGTGTGATCTGACAGAGAGCGGCGTCGACCGGCTCGGGCCGTGGATGAACTGTACTCGTATACATTTAATAAAAAAAAAAGTTTGAATCCAGCAAAATAATGGATTAAAACATTTGGTTGGACCCAGGTAAACATTTTCTCATTTCACCCGCACGGCGTGGATTTAGCTTTGAAGATGAAATCCCCGCTGCAGGAAATAAGGTCAAATGCAACCTTTGATTTTTGTTCCCCTTCAGGTTGGCATAGGCAACGCTATGTGACCAAATCATATAGCTGAGTAATGCTGAGGCGTCAAAATGAGGCCAGCTGGGAGGGAGGAAATCGATGGAAAAACTTACAGCACGCTTTGGAAAATTATCCCCAAAGTCTGTGCTCGAACAGCTAAAACACGACGCTGCCAACAGGAGCCGACCATAAGGACGAGAGGAGGAGGCCGGGTGTTTGCTCTGCAGAGAAAAACATGGCTCCGTCTCTCAGCTAGTAAATAAACAGCTATATTTTCCACAGAGTGAGTGACGGGCCTGACGGCGCTTTGACAAATGGTCAGCAGTAATGGACGGCGTTCGCACGTCCCAGTTAATGGGCTAAAATACACAAAAGCCTGTGTGATGTTTGTCCAAGGTTTGGCTGTAGCAACATTAAAAACAACTCTTCTTGTCCATTTCCTTTTTTTTTTTTTTTTTTTACAAAACTGAATATTTTGAATTCTTCTTTTGAATAAAACCTTGATGTCCTGCAAGGTGATTCTTTCATTTTCTGTTCCTCGGTGAAGATCTCTTGGTCGTCAAAGAGGAAAAACACAAGGACACACTCACATATACACGAATGCAGACTTTTGCTTAGGTCACAAATTGATTTTCCTGGAGACACACACTAACCTGAACGTTAACCTTTACCTAAACCTGACCCAAAGATCAGCTGTTCACCTTTCTGATTCTGTCCCCAGTTGCACCGGCCGTCCCCAATTAACTGGTCTTAAGTCTGAAATGTGTCCCTGAAAGTAGCCTACATCACACACACACACACACACACACACACACACACACACACACACACACACACACACTGCCTCTATAGGCCCCAGTTAATAGTGGCTGTGTCATCTCGCAGCTCTTTCCACAGCTCTGTGATGGGGAGTATCTCTCCCTGTGGTTCTCTTGCTAAAGAGCTTTGGCAACTGGGAGATGCAGCGGGGGGGGGGGAAGTGTAAGGATGAAATTAATTAAAAATGCAGGAGAACATCAGCAGACTGTTCTCTCAAAGCCGGCGCTCTCACGCTCTCTTCTGGTATGTGTCACAGCATAAAGTGCATTTTCAGATCCATCGCCGCCGTCCTCGTTTCGCCGCCGCGAGATGACCACACTCGCCGGTCGTCGAGGCGAGGAGATGAACACCACCGAGCCCCCCCTGGGAGCTCACCTGGTTCAGCAGCCAGGGGTTTGATTCCTGTCTCTCTTTCTCCAGCTGTCACTGTCTAATAAAGCAGAACTGCTGGAAAAATAATCTTTAAAAAAAAAAAAAAAAAAAAAAAAAGAGAGAGAGAGAGAGAGCCAAAGGAGTTTGTGGTCGTCCTCTGGTGAGCTCTGAACTGTGGATTACTCCGAGATCACCCAGAGAAATGGAAAACTCCAAAGACAAACCGAGCTGCTTTTAACACGACTGTGAGCTTTTATCTATTTTCTTCTTAAACTTCTTAAACTGAGCTCCTGAGAAATAACCTCTCCATTGACTCGTGATCTTTTCCTTCTTCACCCCCCCCCTCCTCACTTTGTGGTGCTTTTTTGTCACTTCTAGGAAAACCAGCGAGATCCAAAAATAACCTTATTGACTCACAAATGAATCTGCACAGAATCTGAAAATTCTATTAGCGATCTGTCTTAAAGACGCAGTGAAACAAACAAAAAATACATCGTCCAAGTTCTGATCCTGTTGTATTTTTCACTCATCTGTTTTTTTTATGACAAATTAAGCATTTTTGAGTGTTTATACATCAAGCTGTTCGACTGTCTACTTGTGAAACAATGACATATTTTGGATGACTCACTAACCACTCCTACTGTGTTGAACTGCACTTGACTTCATTACATTACGCTCTTCTAATTGTCTCTCTCCAAACAAAAAGCATATATTTTGACATGTTCCTTCATAAACTTGTGTCATAATTGTACAGGCTGGTTTTGTGCAGAACTGAATGCGACAGCTCATCTAACAACACATTCAATGCACTACTCTTATCTTCATCATCCGCTATATTATGTTCATTATCATGTGCAATATTACTGTGCTATTACATTTAATATCATGTATAAATATGTGCAATATGACATCATGTACTGTCTTTACATTCATTATCTGGTGCAATACAACTTTTTATCACCTCTCAATACCACTGTCAATATTTACTGTCATCACTACTTTGTCTGGCTCACTTTGTACTTTACTTATCATACTTCTATTGTTATTCTATTATGAAAATCCTCAGAGTCTTTGCATTAAGATAACTTTTATTGATCCCCCTTAGGGGAAATTTAGGGGAAAATTATATACTTCACTTATTATTTGGATGCTCTATTGTTGTATTTTGCTGTAATTTATGGAGTAACCTGACACAAGAATTTACTTCAGGATCAATAAAGTTCCATCTTATCTTATCTTATTTTATCTTATCTTAAACCGTAACCATGTGACCATCTGGAGCTCTCAAACTTGCTTCTTAGAGGTGAAGTGCTACTGGAGTGAGACAGACACATTGACACTTTGTTCTCCATGTGAGGAGAAGATCCAATCATCTCTATGTAAGGCAAGAGAGCCAATAAAAACAAATGGAGTGGTCAGAAGCTGCTAAAGCTTATTGATTGATTCACGATGTCGAGTCAGGCATTGAAGAAGAAAACATTCCAATTTAACGTTGATCAGTGCATTCAGTATCTTTGTGCATGTTTCATAGGATCGCTCCCATTGTAACTCATAGCACAACACCTCTGCTCCAACAAGCAACCAATAGATTCTGATCTGACCTTTGATGGTTAAAGAGCGACTTAACACCAGGATGAAAAGCGGTGCTCTGTTTTCATCTTATACATCACTATGACCTGACCTCACTGTTTTAGGTGAGGAGTGAACACGCTGGATGCTCATTGGCTGATCAGTCCATCTTTGAGGTTTAGTCATGTTTTGTCAATGGGAGTAAAAGTGGTTTGGTTAAAACATAAACCTGGGTGATGTTAGGAAACCGAGCTCTGACTCCGACTCTGAGGTGAAACAGTCCAACTGTACATGGCCTTGTTGGGTGAAGGTACGAGCAGATGTTTTAGGCATGAGAACAAATGACTGATTCTGTTTTTTTCCTTTTTCTAAACAGAGTTAGTTTCGTACAGACGCCAGCACCAACATGAGCAATCCACTGAATCACACATCCAGCTGTTATATTGTTAACAACTGACGGCATGAAAATGTGAACATCCGCTGTGCCGGTGTGGGGAAAGGACTCCTGGTGGTGAAATAACAGACAGAGTGGCGCCTCCCTCTCTCCCTCTCTCTGAAGCTCTGAATTCAATCGCTGCAAATTTGATTAACAACAAACCCTGTGTTGGCCCTCGGAGATTAAGTTGGGTTTAATATTTCATCGACTCTGTCAAAGAGACGGTGAGGGCAGTGTCGCCCGTGGAGCCGGATCAATTGAGCAGCGTGTCACTCGGCGAGGATTAGGCTCGCGGTTTGGTCATGCGGCATTGTTTGCTGCTTCTTCTCGTCGTCAATATCAGCGGCCTCGCATTGTTCACACAAACACGTGAAGAAGAGAGAGTAAGAGCCTGGCTGTTACAGTACTCTAAATCTAATCCTGATGGATTTTTTCCCTTTTCTTGCGTATGTAAGCCTCACAGACCATAAAATCAGAGACTTCATTGCTAGGCAACTAGTCTCTGCACGGCGATGGGGAGGGCGTTCGGTGTTTACTGTCAGAGATCTGCTGCTGGTGGGAGTGCAGCCTCTCCAAAAGAGAATAGATTAAAAATAGATAAAACAGATACCAGTCGTTTGCACCGACTTAAAACAATCCCAAGTAATTGCCGAATCCGGCGGGAACATGTATGACTTGTTCGTATTAGAGGTCTGTCCTGACTCGTATCGCTCGGCGCCCACTCCGAACGCGGCGCATTAAAGTCTCCGGATTAGCCTGCTGTAAATGTGCCGGGCAGAGTACAGAGGGAGAGCGAGCTCTCTGGAGAACGGGAATGATGAGGTAATCATTCACCCTGATCTGAATTAATAAGGCCTCATTAGCTGCAGCTCTGAGCAGACCCACGGTGTGGATTCGCCCCGTCGTCTCCTCCGGTCGGACGTGGCCTCGGCAGCCCGCCGGTGCTCGCCGTGGTCGTTAGAGAACGCCACGTCTCCTTCGTGCTTGGTCTGATCTGAGATGCATGGGAATTGTACAGGAACAAGCTTGTGCTCCTGCTCTGTCACAACAGAGCATTTTAAGCTAACGTGTTTTCTTTCACGGGAGGATCCACTTTGCTAATATACACTAATAGATTCAGTCACTGATGCTTCTTCTATTCCAGCATATTTCTCCTCCTCTTCCTCCTCTGAACGCCGGCCTGTGTGAGTAATGCTTTGTTTCGTGTCTGCCGATGCGAGCGGTGAGTTCTGGGTCAGCGTGAGAAGGCCTAAAGCCCCCCCGAATGCCCACAAGGCAACTTGTGACTACTCTCATTCCCTTCAACTTCAGCAGCCTTTCTGGGGTTTGCACCCCTGTGAAGTGAGCTTAAATGTGCAGACAGGCCCACAGAAACCCACCCGGGGGATTGATTAGATGGCCGGAGAGCTCGCCACAATCTAGATTTCATTACCCAGAATAAACACGTAGCATCAGGGCTGGAGCTTTTGTCTCCCTGCCAGTCACTTTTGAAATTCAATAGATTGTAGTGGCAGATCTCTGAGGAGTGGCAGAGAGAATTGTTTCATGGAGTGGAAGCCTGTGGTTTGGGTTTTATTCCCAGGGAGCACTTGCCCGAGCAGACTGAAGGGCACTTTGGTTCAGAAAGCAGCCCACCTCGCCTCAGTCTAAGTGGATGTGACAGGTAGCCACGGTGAAAAAAAACAACAACAACAACAAGAAATGCAACAAAGACAGCGAAAATTACTGACATGAAAACCTGCGCCGTCGTACAATCGGAGCACAACCAAGCAGAAAGACAAGTAACAGGAACAGTTCCAGCTTGATGCGTCTTGTTTATTTCCATTTGCCTCAACCTTCAAAATCAAGTGGAAGTTAGGTAACGGTGTTCAACATTAAGGCGGAGAGGCGGAATTAAAAACCTGTGAAACATACATGAGGGAGAAGGGAAGGATTCATCATATCGTTTGCTGTTTCATCAGGATCATTCGCTGAGGTGTGACGAGCACGCAGAGGGAAACTTTGGGGTAAATTATTGACGACTGAGTCATTAACCTACTTCTGCTGTTTAGACTAAATTAGCCTCCACTAAGGATGAAGTAAGAAATTAGGGCCAGACTCTCGGAGACGTGACGGAAATAAGCTCATTGTGTTTCATTTCCAGATCATATGAAGTTTCATCACAGGCTGCTTCATGCAACATAAGACACTAATGTGCCTGGATGTGTACGTTTTTTACTGGGGCAGATCTGCTGCTGTGAAAAGGAGGGAGAATTCCCAGAGGAGAGGTCATTTATAGGACAGAGCCACGCTGTCTGTCAGAGGTTGCATGGCTGAGCGCAGACACGGAGGATGAAAGAGGAGCCACTCCGAGGCCAGAAGTGAATCTCTGGAAGATCCGACCAAGACTCTCTGCTGCTGCAAACCATAGACTGTATAAAATATGGACGTAGTGTCCGTGACGTCACCCATAGGTTTCTGAAGAGCAAAAATGAAGCAAAGCGTAGCGCGTAGCCATCTTGGTAGCCTACCTCCGGTTACTCCAAATATGGGCAAAGAGGTGGAGCGAGGGCGGAGCTGAGGCGGGTCGAATGAACGCTATTGGCTGAAAAAAGCCGCTTTATTCGAAATAATCAAACTAGCTACGGCTAACCAGCTAGGTTAAATGCTAAATATCGTTGCTAGCCGGCTAACCCCACGACGATCTCTTTCCCAAACTCAGTGACTAGAATTAGCCGGGGTGACGCCCTTTAGACCGTCAGTGGCTAGTTGTCAATCAAAGTGGCGCCACTTAGATTGACAGCTATGAACTGTGCATAATGATGTATGCTGTATATTTTAAACGAACGCCTTATAAAAGAAATTCGCCCCCCCCCCCAGAGTTGTCATGGAGTAGAATAACAGCTTATGAGACTAGAGCCATGTTTTGAACCAGGCTGTAAATATGTTTATTTTCTATCGTAAAATCAGACATTTTAACATGGGGCTCAAATGTAATTGACTCCCTTCTGCAGCCTGCTCTAGCGGTTATTCGAGGAACTGCAATTTTTTTGCACTTCCACATTGGCTTCATTTTTCAGTGGCGGAGGTTGCCGCTTGGTGCAAACATGTCAGGATGGAGACTGGAGCATGAGCCACTTTGAACCAGTATGGACGACGGTGATCATGTTACTGTTGATGAATTGGAGTAAAGATATTAGTGTTAGTAATCAGATATTGATCCATGAGAAAGCTTGTGGCAAACAGTCGTCAGCCTCTTTAACCTTTTCTTTGATGCTACATCGACTCACTGATGCCAGGTTGTGTCACGCAGTCGTCAGGTCATGTGTAGAAATATTGGAGTAGATGCACATGAATGGACTGGTAAATATGATCTGTTGCTCTTTTATACGTAATTTTCAAAAAAAGAAGAAACCTTAAAAGAAGAGTTTGGCAGCTTTTCACTTCCTGTCACATGACTGTTAGATATAAGGCTCTATAGTGAGCTCAGTTTAGTGCAAAGACCGTGACAACCACTCTGGCACTATCAAGTGTTGAAGAAAATCCATCGACCAGCATCTCTGAAGCTCATTAATTAACACATTATATCCCATTTCTTTAAGCCAAAATACAAAAGTGTTTTTTAATATAAAAGTCTAAAAATGACAATTTGTACGGTGGACTATTTTTTTTGGCTCAACCAGTCACTTCCTGGTCTCCGCTGGCTGGTAATTGCTCAGACTGAAGACAAAGTTTGCCACATACTTCCCTGTAAAACAGTGAATTTCCATGTTTTACACGTTTTAATGGATTAATTCCACAAATTAATTAATGAGCTTTAGACGAGCTGGTGCCAGATTTTATTACCCTTTGACTGAGCCCGGTTAAATGTTTCCAGTCTGTGCTCGGCAGGGGTGTAACCAGGAGGTGACACACCTGAAATCTGATTGGCCACCACCCCATTATCCTTAAATATGATTGGCTTAGTTCGAACCAGCTGTTTGGATTTGACATGAAACTTTATTAAAGTGTTTACAAACCAACACAAGAAGAGGTGAATTAAACTGTTTTAAATGTCCAACATGGCTGGAATTTAAAAAACACCTGTAAATGTGTCTGTGTTGCATCTCACTGCTGCAGTTTCTGAATTTGATATACATATACAATATTTACACAATATTTACCCACACTGGCATATTTTATCAATTTTATTTTGTTGATTCTTTCCACTGTGACATTTTTTAACGTGCATTGTTTTCTTTTGGAGGTGTTTAAAAAAACGCTGAGCTCGGGTAAATCCTCCACCTGAATAATCCTGTTTAACCAG
This sequence comes from Centropyge bicolor, assembly GCA_037975185.1. Lineage (NCBI taxonomy): Eukaryota > Metazoa > Chordata > Actinopteri > Pomacanthidae > Centropyge > Centropyge bicolor. The sequence goes on along the minus strand of JBBMOC010000066.1, from coordinate 520,752 downwards.
ATGCCAAGCTTTTGCTTTAAAGGAAGACTTGAGTCGACCATGATTTTACAATGCTTGTTTTAAAACATTGTGAAATCCACAGACTCAGAATTACAGTGAAGAGTTACCAAGTAAAAGTTCAGTTTAAGTTTCACCTCTGTCCTTCTGCATAAACACACTCCCACCTCTGCACGCTTTCTATTTCTCACTCGCTGGTTTTTTATCCTTTCATGTCTTATTTAAGGAGTCAGCTAAATAAGTTGACCAACACTGGGTTGCATCCAGCCCACGTCGGATCGTGGTCTGGAGGAGGCTGATGAGTCTGATGACAACCAAGACGCCGTCCATCTGAACGAGACCCTTCAAAACAGGAAGAGGCAACGTGAGCAGCACCTGCTCAGGTACAGCTTGACTCACTGGTAATGATGAACATTTCTGCCGAAGCCGCCCACAGCCGCTCGGTCCACGCCGCTCCTTAAATAACACCGCTAAGTATGCACGGCGCTGCGGCTGCCTTGGCACACAGCATTAACAGTGAAAGGTCACAGAGAGACACGGCATGTGGATGTGCATTGATATAGAGCCATTAGTCAGACCTCTCCTGAGAATTCTCACTTCAATATAAAGCCTCCGATGTGACAGGCGACCTCAACAGCATGAACTCCGCCTTCAAAGCTGATGTGTCTCCTGCGATACGCGACGCCCACAGATCCTCGGGAAGCAGCAGGGCCTATTGGTTCCTGCAATTTGCCCTAATGGTTTTACATACCTCACTCAGCGCAACAGTCACTTTGATTTACCTGAGAGGAGCCGGCAGGCGGGGGGACACTGAGACTCCAGCGGATGGGCGCCGTGTACAACAGCGATAAATAATCCAGAGGGTGTGTTTAACAGATAAATGGCTTTTTGCTTGAGTGCCATCCCTCCTGTGTCGGCCGTGTGGGCCCCAGGGGGTGGGGGAGAGGGGGGGGGGCTGCCGCGGTGCCGTCCCACTCTCCACACTGTTTATTCTCACCACCTGCAGCTTTAATGCTCGGCTGCATGTTTTCTTATTCCGCTTATGAGAGCACTCAAGTACATGCTAAGAAAGTGTGACCTGCCAACACGACACGCAGTTAATAAAAGTTTCAACACTCGCTGTTCCACCGTTGTTTTTGATGAAATTTGTTTTGCACAAAAACGCTTCTCCCTCGGGTTGTCTTCTCAATTTCACACCAGGCGAGAAGCCACATCAATTAATGTTTTTATTTCCTTTAAAAAAAAAAAATCATAAAACATTCTCTTTCTTTGAGGAAGTTGTAACTTATCAAACACAATTTTTCCCCCATAATAATCCCCTCAGGGAACACTGCAAACAAGTGCTCTGATAGGAGGTAAGTGATGTGTTTTGCATTTTCAGTTTAATCAATTAATAAATGCATCTTGACTGATCATCTTAATAAAGCTGCCAGTTCGACCACGGCTGAATTTTTGAGGCTAATTTAATGTTATGATGACAATATATTGGTGGATCATCTCAACACCTGACATAAACAACATTAGTACAGCCATGCTAGCAGCTCTGTGAGGTCACCATGACGATGTTAATATGCTGTTTTGCAGGTGCAGTGTTCACAATGTTAGCATCTTAAATTAGAGCATTGACTCCTGATGTTAGCTAATTAGCACTAAACACTCAGCTGAAGTCGATGAAAACGTCATTACATTTGCAGGTATTTGGTCATCAAGTTGTTATGGTTCATCCTAAGGGGAACACGAATGTGCCAAATTTCCTGGAAAACATTTAACAGTTGTCCAGTAATTTAACTCCAAACCACAAAAGTCAACCATATGGTGGCGCTAGAGGAAAAGTCAGGGGCATCACCAAAGTCATCAGGATCATGAATGTCATGGTGATCGATCAGAGAGCTGTTGAGTAAGTTAAGTCAGTAGATCCATCCTTCCTCAGCCATAATGCAGCATGGCTACAAGTAAACAATGATGACATCATTTCCAAATCACCTAAGATATATTTTGGGCATTTTTCTCTTGCAGCTTCTTGATAGCTGACAAACTCTGTGCACAGATACAGACACATGTGATGAGCTCTGCCGCTCTCCAGGGTGCTGATCTCTCTCCCACTCACACCAGTGGGCCTGTGGAAACTTCCAGAAATAAACCTCATTGACTTCACCCGTGTCCTAACATCTGTATATTCACAGTGCATACAGTTAGTGTGGTGTGGTCGCTGACACTTCAGACACCAGAGAATCTCGGGTCTGTTTGTTAGATGGACGGTTGCCAGACGCCATGTTGGCTCTAGTGTTTTTCAGTTTCAGTTCACTGATGTCATTATGCATGTGAAACATTCATCGGAATAACACGGGAGCAGAGCTGCACCAAAGGCATGTCCTCTGCTTTATTTATGAGCGTTTGGGTTTCCTCCAAGCCCAGAAGCCTTTCATGCAGTTTACAATGAAAAGTTGAGCATGCAGAACTTTTTCATGCCTCGTTCAGACTGAGTGTTTGAGCCGGCCTGTATTCACCAGTCTGACGTATACAGCCTGTGTTCACCTGCACATCTCCGCTTCCTTTTGTACTGCCGGTGACTAAAGAGTGTAGGTACAGCATGAACAGGGTTATTTTAAGTGCAGGCTTGGATCCAAAATGTTCTTTCCAAAACAAGTATAGAGAGGAGGCCGAAGTGTGTTAGAGCTGTACGTATGTGATTCAGTTGCACCGGACAGCTGCTGGATCACTGAGCTGCGTTCAGGGCAAAATACTGGACTGAAGTCAGGAGGACGTCAAGAGTTTTATTGAGGAAATTCCACCTTTTCTGTTAAACAAATTCACAAGATTTATAAAGAAACCATTATTTACTAAATCAAATCTTATGAAATGTAATGAACTATTGTATTATAAAACAGTTAAAATTATGTTTAAAGCTAAACAAAATACTCTTCCACATGGTGTCCAGAAATATTTCAAACTTCAGCAAACTAAATATAATTTAAGAGATGACTGTAAGTTTATGGTGCCAAAAGCCAGAAAAGGGTTTAAACAAAGATGCTTGTCTTTTGGGGGGGCTCAATTATGGAATAAAATAACTAAGGATATGAAAAACTGTAACTCATTATTTGTGTTTAAAAAGATGATCTCCAAGTCTATTTTTGAGAGATGTGTAAATGAATGAATTTGTTTTCTTTATGAAGGTCACACATTCTGTATTTTCTATTTTTTATTAGTCTCAAATGTACATTATAAGGTAACTTATATTTGATGTAAATGTACAGTATATTCTAAGCATACAAGCTTTTGCCTGTTTCAGTCTCACATAAACTGTTCTATATTTTGTGAAACTGAAAATTGAGAAAGACACCGATATTCTTTTGACCCAGTGTCTTTAAACGTGTCACAGTCTGAAAGAAGCCGCTGCCATATGTAATCTGACTAATGGACAGACTGGCGTACAGTGAAATATATTTCACAGTTGCCTTAGTTTGTGCCTGTCTGCTTTGCTTTATGAGGCTTCGGCAGTGTGAGTACAGTGGCTCCAAGGACAAACACATCTCAAGAGGGAAAAGAGAATGACAGGAAGGAAAATCTGCTGTGAATCTGTGGAGACACAGTGAGAAAAGAGGAGCAAGTTTTCAGGCTGGAGTTATTCTGTTGTTTCTGTAAACAGTCTATTACAGTATGTTATATTACACACACACACACACACACAGAAGTGTTATTGATTCTCCCAAATTTCTTCCAAACTCATATTAACATTTTCAAACCTAACACAGCTGCTTATTAAATGGAAATCACTTGAATGACTCTTTAATACAAAGACACTTATCATGAGTGAAAAAATAATCAGACCCATCCAGCAGCAGCTTCATCTCCTTTTCATCCGTCACCGGAGCTTGAATGAGACACTTGAGCTTGTTTGTCTTTGATAGTTCTTGGGGGGGGGGGCAGTGTGCTAACAGCTGTTAGCAGGCAGCTCTGCACATTCAGCCGCTCCTCCGCTCGTTCTCATGTCACATCTGAGAAGGTCACTCCTCACACATAAGCAGATCCAAAAGGGAAAAGTTCATTCAGTGCACGTTTTCCTTTTCAACACCAAAACTCCGTCAGCGACTTTTCAGCATGAGCCGTCTTTAGCCCGTGGTCAGAGGACACATCCGTCAGATGCTGCTGCTGCTTCCTCACACAGCTCACTTCGTCTGACTTTGCTTCAATATCACAGACGAGCTGGTTGAAATCATGGTCCAGTTTGGACGCCATTTTCACCACATGACTTTCAACATGAGTGGTGGTGAGACGGGCATCAAGCCGAGGGAAACACTCACATCTCGGTCCTCTCATAATGTAACGTCTCAGCAGTGTTGGGAAAGTTCACTTTCTATATGAACTACTTCAAAGTTCAGTTCAAGCCTTTTAAAATGAACTAGTTCAGTTCATCGTTCATTGACACGAGTTATATGTACAAACTACACGCTCATACCGTGCAAGGCTATTCACGTGCTTTTTTGCAATGTGCCGTTTAAGATTGGCTGCCGACGTCGCTGATGTACGGACTTGTTTCTTTAATCCCGGTGGACAGAGTTTACAATGGTAGGTGAGATTTTTCCATCAGCGTCAGTACTGACTTTTAAGTGGAAATCTTTCAAGTAGTCAAATGGATCTGAGCGCGAGTGGTCCGAGTTGCTCGTACCGGCCCCCTCGTCCATGCTGTCCGACTGTATGTTTGTATGCATCCTCCTTCCTTGCACACATGTGAATTGTGACGAGACTGACGACCGCTGATGACAAAGTTGGTAGAGCGACAGGCAGGACTTGCGGTTGCCAGATCGGGTGGTTATCCGTGACATTTTAATGCTCGTTCACCATGTGTTTTTACTGTTTTAGCTTGGTTTTTTGCCTGGAGGGCTCTTGAAATCTGGCACGAACATAATCTGATCGAAATCAGAGTGCCGTTCAAGAAACAGCAGAATGAGTGCGTTCACAATTTAATGTTCATCAAGCAAAAATGAACGGGACGTTCACGTTCACCCAAAATATGAGTTAGTTCATGAACGAAGGTTCTTTGAACGCGTTCGGGTACAACACTGCGTCTCAGTGGTATTTTGCCACAAAGACGTCCAGCAGACGTCAGGATGAGGCGGGAGCTGCTCGCGCTCTGACCCGCTGTCACGGCAAAGATTTGGAAACAGCCTGTGATTCATTGCTCTGGACCCAATGAAATTAATCACTTTAACTGCATCATCCAAAACAGCACTTAACTCAGGGCTCACTCTCTGCTGGCGAATGTCTCCCATTGAGAAATACAGTGCCATCACTTCATGTCGGGGTTTACCCTCTTCACACACCAGGCTGCCCTGAGCTCACTGCTGCCACTCCATCTGTACAACTGTAACTGAAGGATTTCTGCTGTTCTTCCCTTTAAGCTTCTGCTCATTTATGTCCGACACGTCTTCTGAGCGTCTCCACCAACATCTGTCATTTCATCCACCTGCAAACTGACCTGCTTTCCTTCCTTTATCCGCCTCGTGTCCAACAACATAACGGACACATCATCAATCAGACGAGACGCTGTGTTCTTTGATAATGGAACTGTCTCCACAAAATAAGATGGTTGACGATAGAAAGTGGCTTTTTTTTGGACTTTAACCACGAGTGGTGATGGGGTGCGAGACGCCTCGATGGACCTGACTTGAATTCTGACAGTTTTCGGTTCAAAGAGCTGCTGGGTGTTTGCTGCTCTGGTGTTGCTGCAGATGAGCTGGATCCAGTGAAACATTTGTCAGGACCAAGCGGCAACCTCCGGCACTGAAAAATGAAGCCAATGCGGAAGTGCAAAAAAGCTGCAGTTCCTCCAATAACCACTAGAGCAGGCCGCAGAAGGGAGTCAATTACATTTGAGCCCCATGTTAAAATGTCCGATTTTACGACAGAAAAAAACATATTTACAGCCTGGTTGAAAACATGGCTCTAGTCTCATAGGCTGTTTTTCTACTCCATGACAACTCTGGGGGGGGGGGGGGAATTTTTTTATAGGGCGTTGGTTTAAAATATACTGCATACATCATTATGCACAATTCATAGCTGTCAATCTAAGTCGCGCCACTTTGATTGACAACTAGCCACTGACGGACTAAAGGGCGTCACCCCGGCTCATTCTAGTCACTGAGTTTGGGAAAGAGATCGTCGTGGGGTTAGCCGGCTAGCAACGATATTTAGCATTTAACCTAGCTGGTTAGCCATAGCTAGTTTGATTATTTCGAATAAAGCGGCTTTTTTCAGCCAATAGCGTTCATTCAGCTCCGCCCTCGCTTCACCTCTTTGTCCATATTTGGAGTAACCGGAGGTAGGCTACCAAGATGGCTACACTACGTCCATATTTTATACAGTCTATGGTCAGGACAAAGAAAAACACTGTGGCTGCTGTGGATCCGTGGACACACAAATAAATCCATACAAAATCTATTTTTCACTGAAATGCTGGTGTTTGAGCTTGAGTTTGCCAAATCTGAATCTCGAGCAACTGGATGTTTGAGCCATTTGCTAGGTGGCAGTTTTGACATGTGTGGACTCGACCTCTTCACACTAGTTGTGGCGTGCACGTACCATTTTATCATCATTTTGAGAATCAATTGTAATCTCATATCTTAACACAGACCCCCCTGCAAGCTGCTCAAACACCTCAGGGGGTGCATACTCTCAGCTGGGATCCACTGGTCTTTATCATCTGGGCAGTGTGGTAGAAAAAATAGTGCATTTGTTGAGGAATAATCTGATCCTGGTGCTCCAAGTCAGATTCACCCCACCCTCTTAGTGACACGAGCTGAACGTCACATGTTCACGAGGAGCTGCAACTACGGCCTCATATCTGTTCTGCTCCATCTGAGGCCAAGTTTCATTCACAGAAATGTCACACGGCTGAGCTTCAGATCCCGCTGTCAGGACTCAGCAGACGGGAACATAAGCAGTTAGCAGTCAGCAGGCGAATTAAGGGACAGAAGTTATGTAACGCCAGGGTTCGATATGTGGCGGCGGGATCGCTCTCAGTGAGAGGAAACAGCAGGATGGAGACAGATAACTTCGCTAAGCAGCATTTGACTGTCGTCCACAGTCGATCAGCTTCACAACAACAACACGTCAGAAACCACAAGGACTGAGTGTGAGGCGGAGCTAGATCCACCCGATAAGATAAGATAAGATAAGACAAGTCTTTATTCATCCCACAGTGGGGAAATTCACAATCGATCACTGGAGCTGCTTTAAAGATGCAGATGTGAAAATGTAATTATGCAAATATGTAAATTATTACTGTGTAAACATTGAGAATATATTTTAGTAAATCAACAAAAACATATTAATTAACAAATGGCATGTTAAAGTCAGGTGGTCCATGACTTGAATATTGGATGCTTTCATGATAAAAGTAGCTTAAAATTCATCAACAAAATAATGAAATTTGAAGAATAAATAACAGCAATAACAACAACACTGTCGAACCTTAAGCAAGGCCAAACATGTCTGACAGTCATAATAAGAAACAAACATGTCTGTATCCACTGCACTGATGTGTTGAATTAACAGAGCTGATCATCCAAATATTCACAGTCTGATATAATCACACGGCCTCCGAGGCGATTAGCTCCTCCTTCCTGCCTTCGAGTTGCTCTTAATGGTGAAATGATGTTGGGTGAACCTGCATATGAAGCCATTAATTACCATGCAGGGGTGATCAATCCAAACTACAGTCACTGTTTAATGAGTGATCGTCAGCTGGTTTGTTGTAAAGCAAATCTTTATGCAATGGCCTCAACAGCCACTTATTGATGAGAGCTTGTTTTCATACAGGAGTGCTTGACCTTGTTAAGCACTCGGGGAGGGGGGGGGTAATTGTGTTTCACTCACTCAAATCATGCATTCAGACCATAGACTGTATAAAATATGGACGTAGTGTCCGTGACGTCACCCATAGGTTTCTGAAGAGCAAAAATGAAGCAAATCGTAGTGCGTAGCCATCTTGGTAGCCTA
>JBBMOC010000066.1:459460-493534 GCA_037975185.1 Centropyge bicolor | reverse complement strand
TTTCATAGCTGTCAATCTAAGTGGCGCCACTTTGATTGACAACTAGCCACTGACGGTCTAAAGGGCGTCACCCCGGCTAATTCTAGTCACTGAGTTTGGGAAAGAGATCGTCGTGAGGTTAGCCGGCTAGCAGCGATATTTAGCATTTAACCTAGCTGGTTAGCCGTAGCTAGTTTGATTATTTCAAATAAAGCGGCTTTTTTCAGCCAATAGCGTTCATTCAGCCGGCCCATAGGACCCGCCTCAGCTCCGCCCTCGCTCCACCTCTTTGTCCATATTTGGAGTAACCGGAGGTAGGCTACCAAGATGGCTACGCACTACGATTTGCTTCATTTTTGCTCTTCAGAAACCTATGGGTGACGTCACGGACACTACGTCCATATTTTATACAGTCTATGGTCCAGACATCACCATGAGATGATATTAGTGGTTTGGAGTGATGACTCTCAGAATCATTGGATTGAACTGTAGAGCTGTGGTGCTCCCTTCACTTTCCATCCAGCACCATCATCAGGTCAGAAGTTCAGTTTGTCCAATACTTTGCTTTATGACCCATTAACTTCACTCCAGTGAGATTCCCATGAGCCTCAGCTACTTTGTGTTTCGTGCTAATTAGCAAATGGGAACAAACCAAAATGCTGAGCGTGGTTAACATCACACCTGCTAAACATCAGTATGTTAGCGATGTTTTTGTGTAGCATGATGCTATCGTCTCTGCTACACTGCAAAAACTCAAAATTTTACCAAGTATATTTTTCTAATTTCTAGTCAAAATATCTCATCACACTTAATATAAGACACAATCACCTAACGAGTAACATTTCAGTAAGATATAGTTGTTTTTAGACGATGCATCTTGAATATCTTGTTAAGTGTAACAGTCTTGAAAACATCTTGTTTTGAGTCATATCTCACTAAAATATAGCTAAGAATGAGTTTTTCCAGCTAATTTCAAGATCTTGTAAGGCTTAACATATTACATAAATACAAGATTTTTTTCACTTATTACAAGCAAAAATATCTTGTATTATTTTTTTGGTACTTATTTTTGGAGGGGCCTTTTTCCCCAGTGTAAGTGACTGAAGTCGTTCTGGAAGTAATTTTAGCGACGCTTTAAACTGCATTTTCTCCTCTGGCCTTTAAAGCTGAGAGGCCTGGCAGATGTAAAGCTGATCACTAGTGGTATTTGGCTTATGCAGCTTCGGGCATTCACTTAAATACTGTATGAGTTGGAGTGAAATGAAGTGTCACTTCATATACGATTATGCTACAGAACAGCGTCTAACTATAGCACGAGTCAGGTTTTCAGCTCAAAGCTCAGAAGTCAAGAGAAGAAATTCAATATTTCAATAAGGGTTTATGGTTGATTTTGAAGTCAAGTGGCTCTTTGTTTGTGCCCAAAGTTCACAAAAGCAGCAGAGTGGTAGAAGTGAAGTGGAACAGGAAGTCATGTGATTGATACAGAGAAGACTTCGGTCGCTCTTATTTCTGATTCTGTGGATGGAAAGTGAACGCACCGCTGGTGGAACAATCAACAGCTTCTCAATGTGTGCAAATATCTGTCGACTCTCCATGAAGTGAAGCTGGTCGAGGCGAGTGATTCGTCCAGTTTATGGACCAGGCTGGAGTTAAACAGGCAGAGAAAGTGAAAGCGGGGTTTCCCTCTCGCCATTCGACCAGCTTTGAATCACACCACACCCGATAAATCTAATGACCTCAAGTCGTGATGAAATATGTGGTGTCGCCTCCACAACCTCCACACCCATGATTTGTTGCACCACAAGGTCACGGCGGTGATATATGTGTCAGCCGGCTTGACTCGTTTACGGCCACCAGGTTCTCGTCCGTGGCGTCACTCAGGTTCAAGACAGATGGGGTGATAAAGCTGATGTTCCCTGTCTGTGTGGATAAAACGAGAGTGATGTCCACTCTGATAGAGCCGACATCTGAAGAAGGACAAACAGTCTCCGGTGCGTTTGACAAAAGACAAAGATACAGCCATTAGATTCTGATGTTTCATGGTTTGACGGGATCTCTCAATAAAAGGTCAGATAACAAGGAAAATCATTTGTAATCATCCACATTTCACGTCCTGTTGACACTGGTTGTTGAGATTGTTTATTTTCTCTTGGTGCTGGATCAAACCACAGCTCTAAATCTTCCACAGAATGAATCAATTTCACAACAACATGGGTCAAGTTTTCTTCTTCTTTAGAGCTTTTGAACGTCACTGAGCCACTTTTTCTGATCCCTGTTTTGTTTGTTTCATGCACATGTAAGAGGACACACGAGAACTGGGTCGGTCAAACTTTTGAAAATGAGGGTGGAGGCTTGAGCTTGAGATTAATTAAAGGTGAGTGTCTGGGTAGGTGGTGGGGGCACTGGGGCATGAAGGAAGGTGGCAGACTGGGGGACCAAGCTACTGGAAACATGGTGGACTGCATGGACTCACTGGAAACACTAGCTGAAGGGAGTGTGGACAGGGCCGATCTGGCAGCTCGCAGGAGGATGAGAAGTCTCTTTAAGCTGCCAGTGATTAGAGGACATTGGAAGCAGCTGTGTGCACTGAGAGCTCCAGCACCTGAGACCACACCCCCAGCCCCTGAAACAGTGCCTGAAGAAAAACCTGAAGAGACAAAACTGAGCCAATAACACCTGAGCATGAAAGTAGAAATAAACTAAAAAAAACTCAATAAACCAAGAACTCAAAATGATGAGATTTCTACCTTTATCTGAATCACGTGTTTAGATAATATGGCTGCACCTGGTCGTCTGAGCCCAGGTGGGTTTTGTCCCATCTGACTTGGCTGAAGCAAACTGGACTCTAACTTCAGTGAGAGCAGTTTTATCATAATTGATTAAAAAAAAAAATGATGGCCCAAAACTTAAAAATAAGCAGAGCTGTTTTTTTTTTTTTAGAAACCCCCCCCCCACACACCTTGACATTCAGTCCCACTTCATGCCACCATTGGCCGTCAGTGTGGAGGTGAGAAAAGGCCGGAGTTTGAACTTCTCTTTCTACTTCTCTTTATTATTAGCATGACTCCATCTCTTTTTTTTTAAGTGAAGAACCGAGTGTGAAGTCGTCCAGGAGAGAATGTCTGAACATGAGTGTTGTTCTCTTCATATTTAAATGATTTTACATCCTCTCCATCTCTGTGACATCTGACCCTTCACTCCACCTTTGAGTGTGACCAGGTTTTACATACATTTTAATTTCTTACAACCCGCTACACAAACAAGTTCTTCTCAAGCCTAACCCTCCTCTCACTGCTTTGGTACATGACGTGTAAGTTAAATATCATATTTCCATTGCAGCAGGTTGCAGCTATAGATGACAATCACTTCCCTCTTTCATTTAGTATTTCCTCCACACCCACAGCCGACACAGTGGAAAGCTCACTTCTGCATTCTCTGTTCATCTGGTAATGAAGGGAAGATAGCATATCCAATTAAAGCCAAACATAGATGACAAGTGCATCAGCGTGCCCCGGCGAAGCTAAATCAACTAACATCCATAAAGAGCAGCTGCACGCCTAACTGCAGTCCGGTCTCCTCGCTGAGCCCGCGGCCGGCTGCCTTCAAAATCCTCGCCATTACTTAAAAGGTTGGCACTGGCAGAGTGTTCTTTTAATATGCTTTTGATCCTGTGCCCCTCAAGAAAGTCTTTACAATTCTAAAAGTGGGCAAATGGTGATGTCTGTCCTCCTCTTAATGAGCGCACCCCAGACATTATTCTCTTATGAATATTGCTCTCAGGCTGCCTGACCTGTGCAAAATAACGCCGTGGTACTCAGTCACAGAGTGATGGTAATGAGCGAATTTAATCACAGCTTTCGGCCTTTCACCAAACACGTGACGCAAATTTTAAAACCAGCCGTTGCCTTGCAGGAGGCGCGAGGACTTTAAGTGGAGTAGCACAAAACTGGAATAAACAGAAATCATATTCAAATGGCCTCTGGATGCCCAATCAGTATTTGTGAGCGCGAGTCCGACAGCTTCCCCCGAGCCAGAAAATATAGAGACAAATCTCTGAGATGTGTCGTGTTAATGTACAGCCTGGTGCTGCTCGGCAAACACGCAGATTAACATTTTAAAAAGCAAGGAGTCGCTAATTTCTTTGGTTTTACTTGTCAGTTTATGCAAATGCAGACCCACTTTCTTGAAGGTTAACTCACTCCAGTCACTCTGGTCTGTGGGGAATAAGAAGGCTGTTTCTCTTCGGGTAATCCTCTTAGATCGATGGCCAGCACACCGACACAGAACCACACACACACAAATACTGTGTATACAACACACACACACACACAAACACTCTGTATACAACACACACACATTCTGTCAGTGAAAAGCAGAATGAGATTTCAGACACTTATCAACCATCATCGTTTTGCTTCTTCATCAGTGATGATGATGAAGCAGGTGTTGAATCGCATAACAGGACTAAATGTGACGCAATGCATTGTAGGATAATGAAGTTTATATAAATACTATTGTTGCTTTACATTCAAATTAAAATGGCGGATCATGAATAGACAATCTAAATGATAAATATCTGTTATAATATTTAAGACTTAAAACCTTTTTTTGTAGTTTTGCTATCAGTAATAATAACACTTTTCCAATGCATTTATCAGTTCATTAGAGACAAAATAAAGTGGTTTCAATGATGTGTCTCAGCTGTGGTCTGTGGCCTCTTCCTGTCGGACTGCCTTCACAGACTTCAGGACTCACTTTGATGGGGACTGTGTTTTCCTAATGGTGTCACTCCTTCATGTTGAGTAATCACAGTGACCGAGTGACACAAATGTAGGATCAGGTTTTAGCGAATACTCAAGCAAACTCTACCAGACACAAATATTTAAGGCCAGTCAGGTCCATTTTGTTAATGTAAATACAATAATTACGACACAGTGCACGACTACAGATTAAAAAGGAAAAAAAATGAGGACCTTATCTCATAATGACGAGATCTTTATGGAAGATAGAGATAATTATGAAATCAGTATCAAATTATTGAAAGATTAGGATCTCAATCACAAGTTCATAATTATTATATTTTCTCCTCATTTAATGTTTTTAAATGTATTTATGAGAAGTCAACATTGTAAGAAACACAAGACATCACTCTGAGATATGGCCTCTGGTTTGGTCTCCCAGAATGCAATGTGCCTCTGTGTTGTATACCCTATGAGGAAACATTAAAATCCTATGGAGCCTAAAGTCAATGCATCGATGCACAGGGTTATAAACAAGCACAACTGCCGTGCTTTTTTGTTAATTGGGCTTTAAATCAAAGGCCTTACAGTGAATAAAGCTACATATCTAGAGGGCGGATAAGTGAAATGATTCAACAGCCCACAATAAATAGAAACCATAAAAGTGGCAGAAAAGCGCGAGGCTCCAGCCAATTTGAATGATGGGGAGCGACATGAGAAAAGGGACTGTGGCAGTTCGCACTCATTCTGCTTCGAGAGCGTTGTGTTTCCAGATCCTTTCCACCTCGCCCCCCTTCAGCTCATCAGCACATTTACATATCCTATTGCAAAAGTTTGGCAAGCGCTGACAGCTTTTCTAATTCTGTTGTGAAACATCTCAGTCTGAATCAAATGTGCGTTTTTCTCCGTGTCGATTGCTGGCACATCGCGCGGTAAGTGGGAGACGGAGTCTTATATCACCAAATAACACTGCCATTGACTCATATGCAGGATGATCAATACCAGTGAAGTGTTCTAAAGATGCTGGAGAACAGAACAACGATGTATTGAACAGAGCGTCTTGCAGAAAACAAGCGGCCTGTAAGTGGTCAGATGAGCTCGTCCTCAGGGAGCAGATTAGAATGAATGAATGAATTCAGTACAATTATTAAAGGTGCAATTAGTAATATTTTACTTAGCACAAAGTGGACGTCATTTATCTGTGGCTGCTCCTGCAAGAGCTGCTGTGTTAGAGTCTCCTCAAACAGAGTGAGCATTCAAAGATGGAGGGAGCTTGTAGCAGCCACCCACTGTAACACTGTACTTAACATCATTCTTATTAACTAGTTTAAAGTTTGCTGTTGACTTTGCAAACACCAGTTCGTCACAGATTCATATTCATAAATATTTTACTAACACCTCAGTCTCGCTCTCGTTGTGCTCTGTCCTGCTGGTGTTGCTGTTTACACAGGAAGTAAATGCAAATGTGAAAGTTTATCTACGATCACTTTGTTCACACTGCAAGCCTCAGTGGCAGCCATTTTAGTTTTAGTCAACGAAAACGCTCATTAGTTTTAGTCCCATTTTAGTCGTTTCTACATGTGATAGTTTTAATCCAATTTTAGTCGATGAAAACTCAAAAAGGTTTTAGTCTGGTCTGGATTCCAACTTCCAATGTTTATTGACACAAATTAATTTGTTAAAAGACTAATTTATTTTATTATTATTTTTTACTAAAACTGACTAAAACTAGACTAATAGCTTTATGAGTTTGTGTCGACTAAAACGGGACTAAAACTATCACATATAGAAATGACTAAAATGGGACTAAAACTAATAAACATTTTCGTCGACTAAAACTAAAATGGCTGCCAAAAACAACACTGCAAAATGTGGCCAATCAGATTCCAGTGTGAATCAGTCGTGGGCAAAACAACAACAACACATCATTTGACATCACACACAGCGCATGGTAACACAGAAACATCTGTTCATCTATTTTCACTCAAAATGTATAAAATTCTTCATTTAAAAAAAAAAAAAAAATTCAGGAAAAAGCAGATTTACCAAACTCCATAATTGTCATCAGGACCCAGTACATTCGCCACATGAGTGTTACATATGGTGTTATTATAATCAGGGGAGTTGCTGCTGTTTGAGCATAATTGTGATTGACTGTCCCAGAGAGCAGCAGCATCAGTCACAGCAGGCGACGTGTTTACTGTTGCTTTGTTTCAGGGTCCACGGATGCACAATTCATTCATAAACTACATGTCTGCCTCGTGTCGATCGCCTCTAAATTTAGGCTCAATGCAGCTGTGTGATTTAAACAAAGAGCACAAGACGCCATCAATTGAGCATACGGGGGCTTGTAAAGTCATGTATTTACTCTAATATTTCACTTTTTGTCTGCACTCAATCAAGCCTCTCTCTCTCTCCGCGCCGTGGGAGAACGAGCGAGTGAGGAAATTGAAGGCAAAGGCTGTTATATGTAAGAATCCCCACGCCACGCCGCCTGATTTATTTTGTTTGCTCTCCCTCGACTCTCTCCCCTCGCTTACCTCTCCACTCTCGCTCACTCACTCTCCCTCTCTCGGTGTCTTCCTCGCTCTCCCTTCACAATTATCTCTTATAGCCTGTGAGGTGATTAATGGGTTTCATTTGACGTCCTCTCCTACCCTTCGCCGAGCACCAACAAATAAAAGCAGGGCCCAACACACAAATTGTCCCTCAGAAGAGCCGTAAAAGTGGGGGGAAATACGGGGGCTGCAAAGACAATGAAGCAGAGAGATCTGGCCTTTGGAAAGAAAAACATTTGCAGAGGAACGGCCTGGAACAATTTCCTCTGTAGCCTCTCTCCCCAGAGAAATCCCCCTACTGCTAATCTACAGTTATTGCTACTGCCGACGGCACTCTCCAAATTAAAGAGGGGAGGGGGATAAAAAACACTTAGACCTTATCGTCTTTCCACTACTCGTCGTTATAAACACTTTTCTCCTTCTGTTGCAGAGTCAGTGCAGGTGAGAGAATTCGTCATCGGATGGAGATTTCTGAATGAGCAGAGGTGGAACTCATCGAGTCAAACATGGCTGCCTCTTGATTCGTGGTCACAAGTTGCTGAAGGAGCATTATAAAACTTGGATTTGGGCAAACCACTCGTCACCATCTCTGCCAATTACCGAGGCCATAAAAATCCAAATCTGGGCAAAGAGAAGGTCTCAGCTCCGAACGTCCACCCACCGGACTCGCAGGCTCGTCCAGTTTAGTCATAAATAATGTGATGTGTGTGAAGTCTGCGAGAGCGACTGAATGAGTTATAACGGCTGCAGACCTGAGCCGCTGCCAGAGATATAACCGAGATCTTGACCCCGGTTCCATCTCTGAGCACTTTTTGAAAAGTCCTGAGTGGAAGCTGGCACAGTGGAATATGGCTCACTGCATAAACATGAAATAAAATAACTATAGTTCAGGTAGATGAATATATCAGTGAATATATATATATATAATATGTGATGTATATTTGAACAAAGGAAAACTCAGGGGCCACTTCCTGTCTTTATCTAAGGGCTTTTAACCACATCAGCAGATGGACACTTTGGTTCAGACTGAAATATCTGAACCATTGGACAGATTGTATTGGATGAACTTGGCACAGATATTCATGGTGCTCAGAGGATGTATCCTTCTAAACTTCTTCTGCCAGTGGGTCATCAATCATCAATCCTCAGGGCACCAATCCTCTGAAATATTTCAACATTGGCAGGACTATTGGATGAAACCTGATGCAGACATTCATGGTTCCCAGATGGTATATCTCACTGAATTTGCCAAGTGGTCCTTGACTCTTCCTCTAGTGCTGCAATGAGGTTCACATTTGCTTTGGCTGAAATGTCTCATTGGGTGAATGTTTCATTCAGTCTGCTCCACACATTAACATCTCACTGAAGATGAACTGTAATCACCATGGTGATGCTTTGAATTCTCTTTCTGTCTTTTCTATTGATTTTAGCTGTAATTTGTGTTCAGTGTTAATTAGCGAATGTTAGCATGTTGAACATAACATGAGCATGTTAGCATGGTCATGATTAGCATGTTTGCATTAGCATTAAGCTAAAGCCTCAGATATTATGGCTGAAGTTATATTTGTCTGTCAAACAACTATTTCCAAGGTGAGCTGATTTTCATGCTAAACTCGCTCAGTTTATTTTCTGCTTAAGTGCAGTGTTACATTATAACAGCCGACCTGTGTAGCTATGAATTATGGGTGACCTTGCTGATGAAATGCGGTGACGTCTCAGTGGACTCTACAGAAAGTTTACAGGAAGTTTGTGCGAGGCCACTTACAGACTTCATGAATTGTGCATTTGGATGACCCTTGACGCTGGAATTCACGGATCCATAAATCTGCGAGTCACTTGGATTCAGCCTCTGTGAATTAGGGGGTCGAAATAACCACCGAGGCTGAATGAGATCCAGTAAACAAACCTAGCAAGAAACATCTGGAAGCTTGAAAGTGACAATGATTCTATCACCAAGTATAAGAGAGAGCACATACATCCATTAACCCCACTTTAATTTTTTAGTAATTTATAGTCACATTAAATATTGATTTTTTAGGAGCTTTTCTTCTGAACCTTTATTTCAAGTTGTTGCACGATCAGCGTCTAATATAACTGATATATTTCATCTGATCACAACCTGGAGCGTTCCTCTGCCTCTCCGATGTTCGACGGGCCTTCACTTCAGGCTCGGGGCCATTTTCAGTCTTATCCACGAGGCATGGTGGGAAATGCCAGCCAATGACATTCAGCTCGGTAAAGGGTACATCAGTCCATCTGCTTTGCAGTTCGCAGCTGTCTGACCACTTACCAAACCCTGTCTGGGCATCATTACCGTATGTTCGCCGTCCTCCCGACAAGTGGACCCTATGTGAGACAAATACAAAGGGAGGCCCGAGGTCGTCCAGGAGTCCACGCACCAGACAGGAAAAGGACAAAACTAATGTTACCGTGGGCGACGCTCGCCGCACGCCACAGCACCATCAGAACATACCGTACATGTGGCCTGACATTTAAGTCATAACCGAGGGCTTTTCATAACTCTTTTTTTTCCTCTTGTATGAATAATCAATGACATTATCATGCAAACAGGACTCTTGGAACTTTGCAGATCTTCAGTTGCCAATTAGCAAATGGTAAAGTACAACCCACACAGCCGGCCGCGGCAAAGGTATTCAGCAGAAGTGGATCTCCAATCAGCAAAGTGCCACAGTGTTTTACATTAACAAGGGAACTGAAGCAATGTGTAGGTAAGGCGAGTTGTAAATCATTCAAATCACCCGGCTTGAAACCTTGAAGGAATTTATGGCCGAGTGTGGATCGGGGAGGTGGCGGCGGCGGCGGGGGCGTTACAAGCCTCTCGATAAACATATGAATAATTTTGAAAGAGTCGTCAGGCGCCGGCCGTTCTCCCGATCTCCAATCGATGCATTGAGGATAAATGAAAACGCCATGGAGAGAGAGAGAGAGAGAGGAGCAGGCAGAGGAAGGCGGAAGTGAGCTGAGGCAATATTACCAGATGATTAAAACAGTGTCTGTGTGAATTGCTACGCTGGGAGGCTGGCGCACAATGAGGAACAGGGGTGTAAAAGAAAAAGGCAGGAGGCGATCTTTTAGGCCTGATTTGTTGAGGAAGCTTTTTTTTTTCAGTACGAATGTGCAGATTTTTTGCATTTGTAAAGCGTGTGGTAAAAAAAGCGTCGGACGTGCTGATGCGTCAGCACAATCGGGACTCTAACCCGCTTCCTTTGAACATAATACTCCGACACTTTTCAAGCGTTTATCCAAATTTTCCAGCCATCTGACAAGTACTACACTCGGCTTAGTGACGAGCGCAGTGAATATTAATGCCAAACGGTGCCTTAGCCATAACAAGTTGTTACCAAGCGCTGTCATTGTTCTGTCAGGATTGTGATGCTCCGTGTTGGGAGGAAGTGCATTTGGCTTCTACTTTACACCAGATTAAACTAATCTGATTTGAGCCTGTGATGAATCTTATTGGATTGTGACCCCTCCTTTCAGGGGCAGGGGGGTGCTACAGAGGAAAACAGGTGCCGAGATGAGATCAAACAAATAAGACGACGACCTTAAATGGCCGTCTCCGAAGCCGGAATGACTGAACGTGGCGCTAAATCTGCGTTTACCCACGAGACAGAACGGAGGCATTAGGACAGAAAAAGCAAATTATTGGAAAATCCTTTGAATTGCAGATGAAAGCAAGTAAAACCTATTAACTGCCTCATAATACGCTGGTGGCACACAAGCGCTTATCAAGACACACTCGTATTCAGCCCCCGGCAGACAATGCTGGTGCTATGGTATGGCCGGATATGTTACAAGGATGATTGCTGCTTTCGCTTCGAGGGTCCTGTTCTCTCCAAATGTCATATTTGCGTCGCTGTGTGTCTTTAATCCTTTGGCTGAGGTTTTTTTCTTGCTCAGCAGCAACGTGATTTACACCGTCCCGGCGGTGCAGCCGGAGGAGTAATACCATCAGTTTGGCCTAATTCAGTTTGGGTGACAAGCCTCTCGCGCCGGGCAAACTCATCTGATCACCTCGCTGTTTAAGTGGCCACCAGTTAAGAGTGTGGGTTTGGAGCACGAAGCCCAGCGTCCCACAGCGGCATCCGGACAACACATTTTAAAGTAAAGATGAATCTTGAAAGTTGAGTAAAGTTTATTCTGTTCCTCTGAAACTTACTGGAAAAAACAGATTCACCATAAAGTCAGTTTAGCTTTTGAATATGTCACATGATCCTCATCAGCAGTTCCAATTGGATGAGACTTTAAAGGAAATTTGAGCATCTCCAATCTCATGACAGTTGCTCACAACTGCACCTGATGATGAAGCTCAAGGGATATGAGAGAAAGCTTTGTAAGAGCTACTAAATGGACCTTGTTATGAGATCAGCTGTGGAGGTTGAGAATGATGTCAATATACTCAAAATTCATGGTATCAAACGACTCATTTTTAAAGACCTGACTTCCTGTTGCACTGGAAAAAAGGCCCCTCCAAAAATAAGTACAAAAAAAAAAGAATACAAGATATTTTTGCTTGTAATAAGTGAAAAATTCTGCCAATGGAACAAGTGAAAATTGTCTTGATAAGATTTCTTGAAATAAGACAATATGTTACAAGATCTTGAAATTAGCTGGAAAAAACTAATTCTTAGCTATATTTTTGTTGTGTTGTGAAGTTTCAAGTTAAGTCTGTTAACTTGAAACAAGATGATTCATCTTATACAAACAGCACAGCAGCTTAAAAACCTTATGGCAAAAAAGCTTGTTTCATCTGAGATATGACTCAAAATAAGATGTTTTCAAGTCTGTTTCACTTAACAAGATTTTCAAGATGCACCGTCTAAAAACGTTACTATATCTTACTAAAATGTTCGTTAGGTGATTGTATCTTATATTAAGTGTGATGAGATATTTTGACTAGAAATTAAAAAAATATACTTGGTAAGATTTTGAGTTTTTGCAGTGTGGAGCCTCCATGGCACCAAATAACATCTGAGCTGGTTGTTGATGGGACTGAGGTTCTGACAGTGATTATTATATACTAATTATTATTCACATTTAACATGGTTTTAAGCATCTCAGCATTAAGCACAACAGAATCTGAGCAGAGGTGAATCTGCTGGTTGTTAGCCGGAGGTGACAGGACACACTCACAGAAACAGGACTTACAGTTACAGTGTGACTGCTTGTCTTCGTGGATGCCAAGTACCTTTTTAACATTCAAATTGTTCCCAGCGCTGCCTCAAAGATCCATTTCTAAGATATGCAACTACTTCCCTTCAATAATGTCTTAAAGCTTTAGTGGCTGCAGGAATGTATTTTTCTTAATGTTGGTAATATCTCTGTAGTCTGGAAGTTAAAGCCGGCCCTTTATCGCCTCTCCTCCCAGAATGCCAACAACTGCTACTCTGTGGCCTGTCCACTTTTGTTCCCTCCCTCTCTCTCCATAGATATCTCATCCTGCTTAATACCAGAGCCAACCATGTGTGATATTGGCTGTGCTGGCTTTCCAGTGGCCACCATCCACCCGCTGCACTCCACCGCCATTTTGCTTCAGGAAACCATAGTTATTCTGGCTCAGATTTTCTCACAGGGGACGGCGGTTTTCGAGGTGACGGGGGCACAGAAAGTGGCTTGAAATAAATCAAATTTACCCCCCCGTGGCCACGCCGGTCATCATGCTCTGTTTGTCCAGATGAAGGTGAGGAGCTCGTCTTCCTGACTAACAAGAAAGAATGGAGACGTCTGAAAGATGAAAGATAAGCCTTTTGAATATGAGGAATTCAAGCTCAAGTTCACAATGAGGTCTGACATTATGTGCTTAGAAGTGCCTGGTATTCCTCCAGGTAACATAACAGGATTAATCAGAGACCTTTTCTCTCAGCATCCAGACTCCATCTTTGAGCTTCTCCCTTCAGGCTTTTATCCATTGTCTCTGTTCAGCCGCGCTGCCATTTGTTACAGCAACTTTTTTCCCCCTCTGCCCAGACATGAGGAGAAATGTGCTGCACGTGTGTGACCTGGGAAAACGGAACAAGGTATTTCTCCGCACCTCCGTCAGCGAATATCGACCAATCAATTAGAACGTGCTTCCCCCGGCGGCGCAGTTAATGCTTTAAGTTATGCCCCGTCTCTGCCTCTTCTCTGTCACTGTTATGCCTGTTTCCATAGCGATGACTCCCGTGCTCCCACACTCTGTACTTCCAGGTAGGCACAGCCGGGGTGACAATGCTCCGCCGGAGAATTTCTCATCATTACAGCTCGACTAAAGAGAGATATTCTAGCAGCGCGTCAATTGTCCTTGAGTGTGCTCCAATAAATTTTCATTGATATCTCAGGCTTTAACATTCAACGTCTCAGAGCGGCTTTATACTTATGTCTGTGTGCTGAGCTGAATATAAAAGGGTCGAGGGAGAGGAAACAGACTGGGATGGCTTTTTTACATAACGCATATCAAAGCGGAACGAGAGCTCCAGCACAGCTTCTATACATAGTGATGCTTTTGTGTCGTGATCATGTGACAGATTTTAACCTCAACTCCTGCTCGACATGTCGGCGTGCTCTGGGCTCGGAGAACACGCCAGAATTTAGCCCCCACCGCTAACACAAATTGAACATTTCTTCAAGGTCAGCTCCTCACATTCCACATCGCTGCACCCCCCCCCACACACCCCCCCCCTCCACCGGCTCTGCTGACGTTGCTCAAATTCTAACTGATTTATCAGGCTTCCTTTGTATGATTCAACAAAATGACAGAATACGAGCGGCAGAGCTGAGCAGGACAGACCAACATACAGCAGCCTCTGAAGCCATGCATTACAGCTCCTGATAGGCTTCATGTGATGAAGGGTGATTTTTTTTTTGTTTTGGACAGTCACATTCATTTAAGCAGGGAAAAAGCCTGCAGCCAGAATGCACAGGGATAAGGGTCTTGCATCCAGTCAATTAGCAAATCGAGCTTGATTTAATGTTCCCTCCACCATCTAATCATGCAAAACACTCAAGTGCTGCGCTGATTTATCACGTGCCAATCTGTCCCGCTCCCAGGGAGGAAGCACCGTGTGGGAAACGGATCCACTCACTTTGTTGTTCCACTCATTCCAGGCATGTGTGTGCGTCCATCCGTCAGCGCCAAATGACAGAAGCCCAGTCTGTTTTCACTGGAAAACATGAGGCTCAAAGACAAAACTGTATCAACTGTATAGAAATGATTGTAACCTCAGTTTTCACTCACAATTTGTTTAACACCATCTGAGGAGCCACCTCGCCGAAAAATATTGTCAGCGTCTCAGGTGGACATGTGAAAAACGTGTGTGACTTGACGACAGCTGTGTGAAAACAGACAAGAGAGGAGCTGAACGTAGTGGATGGAGATAGGAGACAGACGGAGCGAGCGAGTAAGTACATTTTGTAAGCGTGCGATTCCCCCCCCCCCCAGCATTCATCTCCCAGCTATCTGCCCAGACATAAACTGCCAGCTCTCTTTAGACTTCTCCTCCTGCACCTTCGTGCGGCACAATAAAAATATATTTTGTTTCCCTCTCCGCACCAAACGCTATATGTAAACCAAGGTGAATGTGAGCTGAAACTTTATTGAAAAAAAATGTTATTTGTCTTTGAATTGAGAGGATATGACATTTCCCTGAAAACAGTTGAGCGGCCCTGGCCGACGGCCCGGTGTGCTGACAGAGTGCCTTTGTCTGTGTGTGTGTGTGTGTGTGTGTGTGTGTGTGTGTGTGTGTGTGTGTGTGTGTGTGTGTGTGTCCGGCCTGACGCTGGAGTCTCGCTGAGGGAGCGTCAGGTATCACAGCCCTGGATGGAAGGAGATCATCGCAGGTGGCTCATCCACACGCTCCGACAGCCGCCCGGATCACACGGCCCCCCAACTTCATCTCCTCTCTCACAGAGCGTGCGAGCAAATAATGTCTCAGAGATAATGTCAAGTCAGTCGTAATCAGCCATAACAAAGACACCTGAGAGGAAATTTTGTGAGTTAGAGGCACTCGATAACAATTTATATGAAAGTAAAAAATAAGTAGTAGATTTATTCTGATATCATCTTAGGAGTTTATAGGAAAATCTGTCATCTCTGTTTCAGTATAACTAAAATAGACTGTGTTTTTATATTGAAGGGCCACTACAGCAATTTACTACTGCACTTACGGATAGAAGAGAAGGGAGGATGGTCAGAATCAGTGCACCACAGGCTGAGACTTCCTGACTCTTTATACGTCCCATAATGCAACTTTCATTCAAGTCACCAAGGATTTATTGACGTGTGATGTCATGGCGGGTGGTCGAGGATGCATCACACAGATCAGTGCTCGAAAATAGTCTTTCATGAAAAGTAATTAAAGTCGAAACAAAAACTCACGGCAAGGTCCGGTTCAGGAATGACAAAATCCACAAACATCAGGCAAGACTTGGCCAAGGATAACATGGACATGGACGTGAACATGAAGCCTAAACATGAAGAGACGATCCGGCAACGGCAAACAGAAAACAGCTGACTTAAACAGTGTGTGGTGGTGATCAACTTCAACAGGAAACACAGGTGACTTGATGAGGTGGGTGTGGCTGGTAAGTGACATGAATCAGAGACAAGACACTGGACACAGAAATATGACAGACAGAACAGAAACCAGAACACAGAACTAGAACAGACAGAACTAATACATAACATTACGTGTGACAAAGCTGGGTAAAGGCAGAACAGGAATGAACTGAAAGAACCATGACAAAACACAGGCAGAAAACTAAGACACAGAACAAAGACAAAACTAAGACAGAAGACTATGATATAGAAATAAGTAAAAAAAAAAAACTAAGTTCATTCACTAACTACTATTGTAATACAAAACATAGCAGGACAAAGACAAGACATGAACAGGACTATGGGTGACAGGAATGAGACAATAAAGCCAAGGTAGAACAAAAAACAAAGGCTAAACCAAGACCTGGCTGCAAAACTATGACATGTGACACATTAGAGCATCACAAACACATTGAAATGATTCTTTGAGAAAAAGTTCAAAATGTCTCAAAGAGCCAGATCAGTTCATTATTTTCATTTAGTTCATGTGTGACAGGAGAACAGGCCACTGAAGCATAAAACCGTTTTTTTGTGTGTGTGAGCCAAAAAAGCATTTTTCTGACCATTTTTCATTGGAATTAATCCAGTTCAGTCCAGTTCTCAACACATCCATGCTCTTGTTTTTCTTTGTGCCTGGTAGAAGCCAAGCGGCAACCTCCGGCACTGAAAAATGAAGCCAATGCAGAAGTGCAAAAAAGCTGCAGTTCCTCCAATAACCACTAGAGCAGGCCGCAGAAGGGAGTCAATTACATTTGAGCCCCATGTTAAAATGTCCGATTTTATGACGAAAACATATTTACGAAAAAAACATATTTACAGCCTGGTTCAAAACATGGCTCTAGTCTCATAAGCTGTTTTTCTACTCCATGACAACTCTGGGGGGGGGGCGAATTTTTTTATAAGGCGTTGGTTTAAAATATACAGCATACATCATTATGCACAATTCATAGCTGTCAATCTAAGTGGCGCCACTTTGATTGACAACTAGCCACTGACGGTCTAAAGGGCGTCACCCCGGCTAATTCTAGTCACTGAGTTTGGGAAAGAGATCGTCGTGAGGTTAGCCGGCTAGCAGCGATATTTAGCATTTAACCTAGCTGGTTAGCCGTAGCTAGTTTGATTATTTCAAATAAAGCGGCTTTTTTCAGCCAATAGCGTTCATTCAGCCGGCCCATAGGACCCGCCTCAGCTCCGCCCTCGCTCCACCTCTTTGTCCATATTTGGAGTAACTGGAGGTAGGCTACCAAGATGGCTACGCACTACGATTTGCTTCATTTTTGCTCTTCAGAAACCTATGGGTGACGTCACGGACACTACGTCCATATTTTATACAGTCTATGGTAGAAGCCCACATCTGTAACACACACTTCCTGTTAACAAACAAACCACTGAAGTCATTTACAGCTGTTTCGTGACCAGAGAATGGATCTGAACTGATCACCTTCCCATCATGCATCTCCTCCTTCCTCCTCTGTCTCTGCATGTTTCCCAGACCCTGCTGTACCACACCTGTCCACTAACAGCTCCACCTGACTGCCCCCGCCAGCAGCAGCTCCCCCCACAGCTGTTCCTCGTTTGCTCGTTAGCTGCTCAGTCGATCCAGAGACGGGATCCCACATGCACTGGCCTGATTGTGTACGTTATGTAACCAACGCAGAGCTATTCCTGTTTATCACATCAGAGCTGCCGTCGGCAGATCGTCCTGCACCTCCTGTGCTCTTTTGACTCTGAATTACATCCTGTGTACGACCAGTGAGTGAAGAGCCGCTGACCTGCTCAGGCTGTTCACAAGCTTTTGGACCAAACAGAGAATAACCAACACCAGATAATCATCCATTATTCAGAAGAAGAACACATGCTGTCAGTATCACTGCACAATCAGTCGACTTCGTTTGAAGCTTATTTCATTTGAGTCACAGTCAGGTGCAGTATAATCAGCATGAGTCATGAAATATAGCAGGTTAGATTCCTGACATTATGTCTGAGTTACTCCCCTACAGCTACAGTGCAGATACATATACAGTTCACCAGACTAGTTCAGGAATTTAAATGTTACATTAGACCATCTAACCAGAAGTATCAAAGTGTTGAACCTCTCTCTGTCCTCGCTCCTGAGCCACTGAGTCTTTCCAGGATGAACCTTTCAATCATGATCCTCTCAACTGTTACCAATGAACCTGTTTACCTGTGGAAGGATCCAAACAGGTGTGTCTGGATAAGTCCACAACTTTCACAGTCTGTTGTTGCTCCTGTCCCGACTGGTTTGAAACATGTTGCTGCATCAGATTCAGAAGAAGCAGATATTTAAAACAATCAATGAAGCTGAAATTCAGACAGTAAATATATTGACTTTGTGCTGTTTTCTGTTGAGCAGATGTCAAAATCACATTCTGTTTTATTTCTGTTCAACACAGCGTCCCAACTTTTTCTGGAATCATTGTTGAAATATAACGGAGTGTCATCAAGTAAGAGTAATACAACACACAAAATTAACTCATTTATTAACGACAAAAGCTAAATAATTGTCATGTTTTTCATTGAATTGTGACACAGTGAATGTCTACAGAAAAAGAAATTGAAAGGAGATTTCCATGTTATGTTGTAGTTCAGACATTTTAAATCCTCAGTACTCAGAGTACACTGATCAGTACAACTGTGTAGAGGGGACAGGAGCAGTTGTAGCTTGTTCTGATGGTGTTAACCAAGAGGGAGCTGCCTCTTCAACTGTACTCTCACAGGACTGGAGACGTAAATATATATAGGCTAAAAACATAAGAGCCAGTCGGCTTAGAGAAAGATATTGAATATGAAGTCTCCTCCCTGACTGGAATGTCAGCGAGCTCCATTTAGCCTCTCGTAGCGAGCGCAGAGTGGGCAGCAGACGGTGCAGGTAATGCCTGCTGTCATCTGATGTAAAGGCACAAAGTCCTGCCTTCATGTCTGAGCAGCTGAAAGCTCCTTTCATGTTAAATATCCCTATATGCCAATTAGCTGTTTTATGCCAACAGGCACTCGTTGGATGAAGAAGTGGAGTGGACAGATCCCCTGAGCTGAAGCTGTGTGCTGTGCAGGGCTCAGCCCCCGATTCCTCCCCGAGAGATGAAGACGTCCAGGATGTGTCCTCTATAAATACCACCGGCATCTACCTCACCCTTCACACAGCTGTATATCTACATACTGTAAACCCTATGGTAAGACGTATTAAAGGATTACTGTATTAACAGACAGTAACAACTGCATGTTAAAGATTTAATTTACCAACATGACAAATTAACATTTCATTCAGTTTCTTCCATTGTTTCTTTCTTCATCAGGACTTTTTCCATCCCATTTGTTGAAAAAGAAGAAAAAAAACAACACCATCCTTAGAAATTTAGAAATTTTCGACTGTTCATCAGAGCTGCCACTGAAATGTTCATCCAAATGACGTTGCCATAGTAACACATCAGCTTTCTCAGTCTCATGCTCCACATTTTTTTTCGGCGCGTGAGATACAGTGATTATGTGAGATTTGCATGATGTTCTGTTCGGTGCAATGACTGCATCACGAGTGCAGACGTGTGTATATGTGTGTATATGTGTGTGTACTGTACATCTCCAGTCTGTCAGTCCAAGTTAAGGAATCTTCGTCTCGAATAAACTCTGGCTGCAGTCGTGCTCGTCCTCCCCCTTAAACACTGAAGCTGTGCGACTCAGCACAAATCAATCAGCGGCCACTGCTCAGTGAGACACCGACAAAATAATACAGTGAATCAAATTAAATGGAAACCAATGAGCAGTCGACGCCACCTTGGAGCTGCAGGGAACCAATGACAGTCTCACAAGTGCAGTTTCATGTGTCACATGTCTCAGTAATGAAGCCCATCAACCTGCAGGACAGACACACAGGATGTGAAAATACAAGAGTTCAACTTCCAGAGAAAACTCGAAATTGAAGCCTGACGTTGTTCCTTACAACCAGTGAGTTTTCTTCTTTGTGTTTGACTGTTCAAACAAACCTGCAGTGTGCTAGATACTGTTGGACGATGTTGGTCTGCCAAGCCACATGATGATTCATGTCAAATATCAACTGACTGTTTATAGCAACATATACATGAAGGAGAAGGTTTTATTGAATGGACGAAAAATGAGAAACAGGTTATTTGGAGTTTTTAGGGGTTTAATCAATGCCAGAAGAAAAAGTGTCAGCTCAGTTGTTTCTAGCAGAACTGCACATGCTCAAACAGAAGACATTTATCTATGAAAGCATTTTGTGTTTTTTAATGTCAGCTAACGAGGTAAACATTCCACATGTGATCTAAAGTAATTTCACTCCATGATACAAATCTGACTGAAGGAACAGTGAATCTACCTGAGGAGGATATCTGTGTCTTTCAGCCTCTGGTCTTACTCTACATTTCCTGATTTTAAACGATCAGTAGAATTTTTTTGAATTTTTTGAATTTTGAAAATTTGCATGAAGCAGAAACAAATGCTCACACTTTGCCATATATTTTATTTTTGCTTGTGATTTCAGTTTGAAATTCCCACTAGCAACGACTGTGAACGCTGGAAACATGGGAATAAATTCTCCAAGTCAGTGCTTCACAACTGTTGGCGAAGGCTCCATAACAGGGGGCAGAATAATGCAGGATTTTGTGGGATGTGCAGCATGAATTCTGTTTTTCTCTTGTTTTCTCTTGCAAACAACCGACAACAGTCTTCAGCACATTATCAAACCAGAGAATGTGGAAGTCACTCTCCGGATGAAGCTCTTTGCTCACAGGACGTGACAGCGGTCTGAGGAGGCGTTGCTTTTGCTTCATGAGTCAAAAGTCAGACAGATTAAGTTCCACTTCTTTAATCTGTGACTGAAACCTGGAGCTGCTTCACTTTTCAGATTTGATGTCCAGATGTATTTTCCTGTAACTAATTCTCCATATTCATCCATCACTGCACTTTTATATATGATTTAAAATAAGGTTTAAATAGGCTCCTTTAAAAGCTCAAAATCACAAGCTCACCTGTGCTTAAGCAGATTCTCCTTTAAAGCCCGAGCGCTGAGCTGAACCAGGTATTAATGTCTGGCTAAATGGTCCTTTGCATATACAAACAGCGCCGATAGCTCCTGTGTAATCAAGCACAGGCGAAAACTGAAAAGCTGCCAAAACCCTGGATTAAGTGATTTTTGTAATGGAAGCATATGGAGGGACTCGTTACAGTGCTATCGCCTGATAAGAATTAGCTCAATTACAATAAAGTTTTATATACTGAGCATGCTCAATTAAGCCAGTGATGTAACAGTAGACTGTATAGTGGAGCGTGACATTGAAACAGCCCCCTGCTTGTTCCCATTCACTCCTGCTCCGACAGTCAGAACCAATATAAAAAACCAACACACCTGTGAAAATCAACACATTAAAGTTGATCGTGTTAAACAGACTTTTTATCACAATCTTTGCTTTAATTTGAAACCAGCTCATATTCTGGTCTCATCAGAGCCGTGTAGTCGCTCAGGCCAAAGCTGTATATGTTTAAGTTATAATAAGGCTCTATAAAAGGAGATTAGGAAGAGGAGTGATGCACTTCTTCTTCTTCTTCTCTCTTATTGTCACAGATCTGGAAACATTGGATTTTAATTTCATAAAATTAAGCACTGCAATTAAATTTGTTTTTATTAAAGTTGCTGAATAAATAAAAGGGTTGTCTTGACGATAAGCAGCAGAGCTAGTTCAGTCCAGAGCCTGAACATTGAAGCTGCATTGAGCAATGGATTAAATGTGTCACGTGACAGGTGTCAATCATGGCGACAAACCTACAGGATAATCACCTGACTGTTCCTTCAGAGCTTTTAAGCCTTTTTTGCTCATTGTTTTGATTTAAAATCACACAGACGTGATGTTTGACCAGTGCATCTGTTCATCTGAGCCTTGAAGACAGCGACAAATTCATAATGACTCCTTGGATAAAACAAGCAAACTAGAACACTTTTAGACATCAAACTTAATATTATTAAAATATATTATTATCGGCCTGATAGCGGATTAGCATGATGATAACTCAACCAGCCCATGCTCCTCACATTGATGAAAATGCGTCATATGAATAAACAAAGTAATCCATTACTATTACTGTTGCTTAGACTGATAATAAAGAAAGTGACCCCATATGAACAGACAATGATGCTCCAGTTTCTCAAAGTCATCCTGAACGTTGAACGACTTTCCTCCTGAGTTTTTTTGCACCTTCAGATTTCAGATTAGATTAAAGCCTCCGACAGCTGCAGCTCACGTCTCCAGCTGTTTCCCTGAGCTAAGAGAAATGGCTTTTTAAGGGACAGGAAGTGACGGCCTGAGCCATGTGAAGTCACTGTGTTCTGTCTGTAACCTCAGTAAGACCACAGCTGTAAACCCTGTCGACAGCCTCCCCTCCACCCTGAGACTGTAGCACGACTGCTGTTCAGGATGACTCAATCCAGCTTAGCAGACACACAGCAACACTCAAATCCCTCTTCCTTTTAATTCGCACTCTGGTGGCGTGGCGTTAATGGCTTACACAACAGATGTTTAGCACGCTGCGTTTGGGTCCATGTGAGCCGGAGCCACCCGCCGTCTTAGACATGCATGACAACCTGTGACTCCGTCTCCCAGGCTCAATAAGCCCGTTCACACCGTATCACCGCTACGCCGCTCGCACGTGACGCGGGACGACAACACGCAGAAGAGAGGGAGTGTGAAGAGATGGAGAGAGTGACAGAGAGGAAGAGAGCGATGACAGCTTCCATCTGCTGCCGACGGCTCCTCACACACAAGAATCCACTCTCAGCTGTATGTATGTATACACACTAATGCAGTAATGAGGGTGTTCGGCACAAGTGTGCTTTATGGCAACAATTAGTAAAAGAGGAAAGTTGCCTCATCATGTATGGAGCAGTGGAATTATATAAACAGCTGCAGTTCATCAGGCTGATGGAGGAGAGCGAGCACAGAGACACACCTGAGGCCGCGGGGGGGGGGGGTGATCTCTGCAGGTCGGAGTGTGTGTGCACAAAACAAGTCTAAACACAGCATAAACAATTCAATCTTTTTTTTTTGTTCCAGGAAAGGCTAGCACGCTCGCTGAGGCTAACACAGGTGTGATGCGTTCATCGCTCTGACACGTTGACCTGGAGGCGGAGAAGAAAAGGCCGCCACGTTCTCCACGTTTCTCACGCAAGGGTTGATCTTGTCGTGGGTAATATTTCCAGCTATGGCGCCGCGCGGCCACATCAGCACGTTGATTCTAATGGGATGGGATTTCGCCCACTGCTGACATGTTGTAGTACAGGTGTGCAAAAAGCCTCCAGGATGACAGTTTAATGCTGGATTCATGTCATATGGGAGCGATGGTATATATAAGAGATAACCCCCCCCCCCATTAGAAGGTAGCTTTCACTTCAGCATTCAGCCTGTAAATATTATGGGAAAGTTTAACCCCAGCTCAGGGAGTTATCGCTGCTGATGTGATGGATCCTGACGTCCAGGACTTCCTCCATTCTGACATCACCACACACACACACACACATACTGTACATACTGTATTGGACTAAAGTCAACAATATTCATCCACTGATGTGTCTGTTCACTTGGTCCAAACTGAAACATCTAAACAAGCATCTGATGGATTGCTATGAAATTTTATACAAAGTTCATGGTCCCCAGAGGATGAATCCTCCACTGAGAGGTTGGCATCTTTGAGTCAAATGTCTCAAAATTGTTGATACTTTTCTCTCAAAAACAAAAATAAATAATGAAAAAAAGGATGGATTGATATAAATTTGGTACATATTCATGTTCCCCTCAGGATGAACTGTATGATTTGATGATCCCAGCCCATCCCAAACCTGGACCTCAGGGAGCTGTTAGCATGGCTAACACCAATACAGTCATCTTAATCCACTTTTACATAAAATCTCACTGCTTGGGTTCAGTGGTGAAGCTCTTGTCGACCACCACAAGGAACCAAGACACTAGGGATATGCTGCGGTCGAGCAACCACCAGTATCTGCTGCTGAGAGGCTAGAGAGGGATCATGTCTTTGGTGTATGAATCTAGACATGATGCCACCATCTTGGTTTACTGTGAGCCTGGGGCAGCACTCTGGGGATCAGGGGGAGGAGCCTGTTCTAATTATGAATAATAATTGTAAATTAGCATTTTAGGAAATTTAAAACATATGTAATATTTCCTGATTCTTCACTCTTATCTCAATTCAATAATGTTACTAGTAACATATTTTAGCACCTTTTTTAAAAGCAAAAACAAGGCAGTAATCAACTAAATGACTTTCAAAATGCCATATATATATTTAACTTTTCATATGACTTCAAAGACATGAATGAATGAATGAAAAATTTACCTGAAGAAATTAAGTTAGCCTTTGTGTTTTATTCCCCTGGGCTCGCGACACAGCTCTTTTTTTAATAAGCTAAATGGCTGTAGCCACTGCTTGGCCACCAGGAGGCGCCAAACAAGCAAACTAAAGCTGCGAATTTGTGCAGTATTGAGAAGATACTATTTGACTTTGGTGCCCTCTAGTGGCTGTAATCAAAAAGACACTTTAGCATTCAGCACAACAGCCACATGTCGGACCTATGGATGTTGAAATAAAAAGTCTGAACACGACAAACAGACTGTTCAGTTCCTCTGAAAACCAAAGTTAATCAGAAGAAGAATTTAAAAATAACTTTAATTAGTATTAAAAAAATCAACTCGTTGCAGCTTTAATTTACTTTGTTTCAGTATTTTTAACTGATTCTTGCACATTTGCAGTTATTTCTGAAAACAGTTTTAAAAGCCTCCTCACCCGCTGCTCATGCCAACAGCTTTATCTGCCAGCATCAATTATAATAATCGTTCTAATAATAAAATAAGCTGCTTTTTAGGAATCGGCTTATTAAAGGTTGTCAGGAGTCAAGTGAGTCCACATTTGACCTTTGCTGTAGGGGAGAGTTCAGATCATGGACAAATTGTCTTGGATGCCTCAAAAATGTGACGTCATAATTTAGTATGATGCATTTGACATCATGTGGTATGTTTCCCCAAATTTACATCCAGCCATGTCAGTGCATGTTTCCACTGCGCCCGCGTGCATCGGCACACTCAGCCTCACTGGACATACCCAATCTGACACCCGTGATGACGTGCCTCACTCCCGGCACATGACATATTCGGCTTTAAAGTGACGTCACGGCGGCTTGGAGGAGGAGGGAGGGGTGGGGGGAGCAGCTCGGCGGGCAGGTCGCTCGTCAGTGTGAGAAAAGAGGAGCAGCAGGAGACGGAGCAGCTCTCCTCCTCTGCTCTCCTCTCTGATCCCCTCATCCCCCCTTCTCTCTCTCCAAACTCCTCCAGAAAAACCAGGATCCTCCGTCGCTTCTTCCCCCCCTTCTTTTTTTCTTCCTCCTTTCAGTTGCACCTGTTTTTTTTTTAATTCTTATTTTTTATTTCCATGACTTCTTCTTCTTCTTCTTTTGCTTCTTCTTCTTCTTGCACCTCCTCCACAGATGTGAAGGAGATCATGAGGACCCCCCGCCGGCGGTGACTCCGGAGCTTCACAGAGCATCTTCCACCTCCCCACCCCCCCCTTCACCCCCACCCCAATTTTTTTTCTCCTCCTCATCCTCCTTTTTTTTTCAACAATGTAGGAGAAGGTGCGCTGTCATTTCCAGAGATGAGGACATGCGTTGCTCTCTGCATCCTCCACCCTCGGCTCTCCGTCCTTATGGGGGAATGAAAGGCAAAGTTTGAGGGCACCTGTGATGGTCCCCCCCGCTCACCTGTCCACCTGCATCCCGCTTCCTCCTCACTGACGCCGAGGAAGACTGTCGCTTCGAGAACATTTGAGCCAACTTGACACACTCTTGTGGTGCTGTGTGTTTTTTGGGGGGGGTGGGTTGGAGGGATTGGATGTGCGCAACGATGAAGGATACGGCTTAAATGATGGTTGCGTTGCTGACAGCTGGAGGAAGGTCCGTCAGTTGAGAGCTTTTTTTATCAGCTATTGTCGACTTTGGTGGAAACCCGTCTAAATGGGAGGATACCTGGAGGACTGAGTCGGATCCGGCAGTCGAGAAAAATGTGGATAAAACGGAGCTTTGCGCGCAGGTAAGAGACGCACATTTTTATTCCGACTTATAGGAATAAGAGCGGGATCAAAGGGGGGATGCATGCATGTTTGATGTTGACGTTTTATTGGACAACGTTTTTTTTTAAAATCTACGCCACCGCAAGTTCAGAGAGTCTGCAGGAATTGATCAATAAAAACATGCAAACGTTGGTTGATTTGCGCCAAACTTCTGCAAATGCACGCGCTGAGGAACATGACTCTGAGGGTGTTTTTTTCCTTACATGCATGTCTCTTTTTTGGGTGATGTTTAAAGGAAGAATGTGTTCGGAAAGTTCCCGTCCTGTCCGCTGGGGGTCGCCAACAGCACGGCGCAGGCTGCAGGCGCGTGCACTTAGAAACAGAAACACGCAGCTGATGTGGAGATTAATCGGTTAAATTATGGGTGAAGTTAATGACAAATCATGCATTTTTAAATTTATGGGATTATGAGTGAAATCAGTTTTTGATTTAGTGTCTTTTTTTTTTCTATAAGTCTATTCCCCCCCTCACCCTCAATCATAAAGTAGTGGGTGTATTTACTGAGAGGCTTATTGAAGACAGAGGACAGGATGACATGCAGGCAGCCTGGATGCAAGCTTCACCCTTCCTCCTCTTCTTATTTCACTATCCAACATTTCCCAGCCATAAATCAGAATAATAGATGCTCTCTGTGCTTTCATGATCAAATGAGCCGAAGCCCCCGCGGAGAGCTCACTTAGTTTGGAAGTCTGCAACAAAAGCTCAAATCGAGCTCATTCATTTGCTGTAAAATAGGTTTAGAGGTAATGACACGCTGTGAAAGGAGAGCAGACCTGCCAGCGGGGGGGGACTCTCCCCCCCCCACCTGCTGGAGCTCACTCCCACCAGTGGCTCTAATTCCTGCCCATTTTACAGCCCCTCATTTATTATGCATGACACACACTGTACATCTTCAGGGCTGACCTGGAGCTGGTGATGGTCGCACACGCCCGGAGACGGCTGCACCAGGGGGGTGGAATGAAATGCATTTAAGGGGGCCATATCTCCAAGATGAATCTGTGAGAGACACAGAGAAACCAATTTCCATCTTCAGGAATTTCCCTGTCACTGGCTGACAGGATGTGGAGCGTCAGGATGGGATGTGGGATGAACGTCTGTTGTGGACTGAAGTGGCTTCTTGTGTGTAGTAATTCGCCGTGTTTCCACATTGTGTTTGCATCACGAGGCTGAAAGCTGGTATTGTCTCTTACTGTCATTTATCATCAGACAGTGACGGTGAACGTTTGGTCCCGAACGTTGAGTGTGTGGGATGAAACCCTGCTCGTCAGACAGCGGGTTCAGCGTTGGGAGTAATGAGTTTTTTCTGGGATGACAGGCAGCAGAGATGTGCAGTGAGCATGTGCAGAGAGAGCTCCTGTACCTGTTGGAAGAGACAAAGAACAGACCACCTACAGACACTTGATGTGTGGGCGTAAATGCAACAGCAATGACTCGCAGATCTGGAGAGAAGAATGGGCGGAGGGATAGAAAGCAAGGATTCTGAAGTGGTTCATGTAATGTGGACTAAAACTCAGTATCATCCTTTATAGACTTCAGTGTGATGGTTTGATGATGATTAAACATAAAATAACATAAGTCTGTGTTTTTGTATAAAATATGTGAGTTTTCCTCTGATGCTAAAAAGTGGATCAAAAAAGTAACTGAAGATGAATTTGATGAATTTTATGAGCAGTTTTTCAACATATGCTGTAATATAATATACTGATAGTGAAATATATTTCATAGGGTCGTAACTATTTTAATTACATTACCCAGCTTAACTGTCAGTAAGAACAGGAGCCACTTCATGTCATGGAGTTTCTAAAAAAACGCTTCAAATCCCAAAGACGTTCAGTTCGCAGTCATAAAAACAGAGGAAAGGTGCAACATCTTCACATGTATTAGAGCTGGACTGAATAAGTGAGTCGAGCTCGTTAAATTAATTTAATCAAAGGTGAAAGTCGTGGTTGATTAATTTTCACACACACGTCAACTTATGGTTTCATCTTCGCTTAAATTGCACTGAAATAAGTCAGTTATGTTATTAATTGGATGTAGAACACAGATGCATTTTGGGTAAGAAAAGTTTTGAATCACTGCTAAAACAGGAAGGTGCTTTATTCTAATTAAACCAAATAAATCTGAAACTTTGAGGTTTGTTATTCGGCTTGAAAAGTGTGTGTGATAAATTTGTCCCTTTTGCATTATTAACTACTGGAAAGGAATGGAAATAAAAACAAAGTTGTACCAGTAGGAAGGTAAAATTAGCTTCAGTAAAAGCTCATGCTTCTCTTCCATGTGACACCTGTCAATCAAAGTAATGCCTTTCTCAGGTTCCATCCGTGAACATCTCACAGCAGAGAGATTCAGTTTGAATCAGATGCAGGTGCTGTAATGGCTCGAGCCGGAGAGTCTCACTGGAGGGCTAACCAGCAGGGATTCATCCTTCCCGGCCTCGGCGTCTCCGCCCTCCATCTTTCACCGACGCCACGCAGCCTTGGGTTCCCCGCGGCGAGCTCTCAGGCCTCGACTTTGTCAGCCTCCGCTCGTTGAACACAGGTGACCGTGCCCACATGTGTCCAGCTCTGTCTCACCTGCCATGTGTCAGGTGATGGGAGAAGGTCTCTCAGAATACAGAGTGAGACAGAGAGAGAGGACGGCTGTAGTGAATCTGAGCGACGAGAGCTCGGGAATATCGTTCCCATATTGATCCTCCTGCTGATCCTGAGTGTTCACTGTCTGACTGAGACTCTGGTTCAGATTGTATCAATACTGCTACTGATACTGAATATTGATCGGTTATCAGTTCTTTTTGCTTGTTTTGAAGAGAAATTAGAGCAGAATTTATATTTATGGAGGCATCTTATTTTCAGATCTCTTCTCTGGATTGGAATTAGTGCTGGGCGATTAATTGTATTCACATCGTTATTGTGATGTTTAATTTGCTCGATGTGGAAAAAAACATGACATCAGGCAAAACGCTTTTCCCCCTTTACTATGGTAATTACGGTAAAACGTCACGGCGCTGCCTGTGCTTGCTGCGTGCGCCTGCTGCGCGCTTGCCTTTACTTCCTGTTTCCTCTCCCTACAACATGTTGGACGCTGGGAGCGAGTTTGTCCAAAAAAACACATTTGAAATAAATGTCTTTTTTTTAGCTTTACCAAAAAATTGAAATTAAATCGAAAATCGACTTTTTTTGTGAAAAAAATCGGGATTATGATTTTAGTCCACATCGCACAACTCTAATTGGAAATAATGAAAATGCTTCATAGTCAAAAGCCTTAATTTCTCCAATAGCAGCAGAGCTAATAACATAGCGCTTACAGTCTTTGGTCATTTAGCCCGTTTTATGCAGAGTTTTGGTTCCATCCCTCGTCTAATTCTGATTAATGTCACTGGCTTAATGAACCAGGCTTCCTAATTATACTCTACCTTACTCTGCCACTGTTTTTGGGTCTAAACATGACTCTACTGTGTGAGGGGCCATCTGATTTTCACATATTCCTGTGATGTAGGTGCCATCTTAATATCCTCTGTGAGGGTTATTAACTGGGCCTCTCTGGAGTGTGATTAACCTAATTTGCAGTGAAATAGGCTGTGTTGCTTCTCTGAGATCCGATCCCATGGAGATTTGTGTGTGTGTGTGTGTGTGTGTGTGTTGTACACACCCCGCGCTCGGCAGTCTGTTAAATCCAGAAGGACCGGAACAGGTTGTCCCCGATGGTGACGCAAGAGACGACACAAACATGGAGGCCGCTCCAGCTGATGGAGGAGATGGGAGACGAGGACTGACGCTCGCCGCTGCTGAGGACAGGGGTGACTGGCATAGCAATTAGTGGAGAGAAGACACAGGGAGCGTTGGACCATAACTGCCAGTTTAACAGTTTAAGCTTTTAAGGAAACAAGATTTACAACAATATAGAAGACACTTTAATGATCATTGGATGAAAGGGTTAAATGATGGCGCCTCTGCTTTGAACCAGCATGGTGAATTTGATCTGTTTGGACTATCACTAACACTGCTTTATTCCTAAAGTAAAAACACCCCAGAATCAGACCTGTCTCTAGTCCAACCTTCCAGCGTGGTGCCAGCAGCCCTCAGCCTGATTGGCTTTAATGACCAGCTTGTCCAGTTTGGGCTACATGAGAAAGCGTGTGTTTCCATTCCAGTGAAGCACATCCATCCCGCCGAGCGAAGGAACTCACAGCAGCCAACTCATACTTGATTCATGTAGTGAGCTTCTGCCGGATCAATACTGCCTCTACAAAGGATCAGATTTATCCGTCATGGCCCTTCCCACTAACTGGCTGTCTCCAGGCGCGGGGGGGTGGGGGGTGTTTCTCAGCGGGCCACTTTCCACTATAATACTTCATAAATGAACAAAAGAACCCCCCCCCCCCCTCCTTTTATATAGTTCCCAGCTCCTCTGCAGTAATTGATTTGGATTGAGGCTCAGGCTGAAATGAAAACTTTGACAGTGAGGGGCTGAGTTGATTGGAACATTGTCCTGTTTGCCTCGCCCTGTTCCCATGCTCCTTCCAGCCCTGCTTATCTCCCTGAGCATGTGGGTCATGTACACTGTAGTGGAGGACATTGTGCTGTGGGAGTAATTAATGGGATGATGCAAAACCCTTGACTGTTGCATCTAAGACCCCTCGAAACCACACACACACACACACACACACACACACACACACACCCTCTTCTCTTTTTTCTGTATCTATAAATGATGATTGAACTCAGCAGTGTAACATTGTTGTTTAAACTCCATCCGCGGCAGCAGCTGCAGCTCGGCCTCACAGGCATGGACGGAGTGTGTGTGTGTGTGTGTGTGTGTGTGTGTGTGTGTGTGTGCACAACCAAAACATGTGGAAGATTTCATAGAATATTTGCCTCCCAGAGGCCTGCTGCACAGAAGCAATCCATAAATCTCTGCTTCTCTTCAGAGAGCCAACTGTGGTATTTATCTGCCTAATACAGGCGATCTGCCGAGCGGAGCTGAACTCCTACACCTCAGAGCTGCACGACCACATCCACACTGACGCTCGGAACAACACAGCAAACCTGCAGAGATCATTCCAAACAGTGCATTTTGATGAATGATAATGAGGTCCAGTGGATGACAGACACTGTACTGCAGCACAGACAAGGTCACAGTGATGATTCACAGCGTGTGTTTGACCTCTGGAGTCAGTTTGTTTATGTGTTCAAAGTATCCTGAGTCATAGCTGGTGTCATAATAATAAAGATTATGTATCAGGAGATATGTAGCTTTTGACTATAAGTTCATCCTAAATGTTGAATTTGGATTCCTCAGAGTCAAAGTAAGATGTATAAAATTCAGTGTGAAGGTTCATATGAGCCGACCTGCAGCAGCGTACCTGTCAGTGTTGGATGACACCTGTCCAGCCTCAGCACTCATCACAGTGGGCTGATATCAGTAGCATGTCGCTGAGTTGGATGAGGATCTGGGAGGATTTAGCCACCATAATCAACAAATTAGAAACACAACAGAGTGGGAATAAGCGATTTGATTCCTGTGTATCTTGGCAATAGAGCTCGCCACCACAGAGTCATTCGCATGTGAGTGTGTGTGTGTGTGTGTGTGTGTGTACATGCTGGGTTATATTTGCCCTGTCGCTTAGTCTGAGAGCTTGAGCACACAGCCCTCTTCAGTTCCAACAAAGGCATGATTGCATATTCAACAGGCTGCAAATAGACACTCGGAGGTATCACAGCTCCGCCTCTCAGTGGACGGAGGATGAACCCCCCTAAGCTGTACTGCGTGACACACACACACAATACTTCCACTACTGCACTGCAACGAACTCTGAGGGACACATTCTCGTTGGCTTCACGTGTCCATGTTCATGAAGCCACAGTGAGACGTTATAATCAGGATAAATCATGTGTGAGCTCAGTGAGTGTTAGTGAAGTCAAGTGGCTTATAATAACCTCCTTAACTGTGTTGGAGCTGGTGTATAATGTGCTAAGATGTATTACTGTGTTTTCCTACAGCGAGCAAATATCCTCATCATAAATAGCTAAGCAGCCTCAGTTTTCCCATTCTATAATCACAAGGCACTGCAGGGTTATTGTATGTAGTTTTTAATGTGACTCCTTACATTAGTCAGTTTTTATTTTATCAATAAACTACATATAAAGAGCAAAGGCAACAATGATTTCATGGTAATATGTCCAAACACTATTACTTTAGCTTGACTCAGTCCTATACATTATCCTATTGCTATAAATGCTGACTAATTTACCAAATGTGTATTAATCCGCCTCTGAAAATAGTCCCTACAAACTCTCTATTTTCTGCAGTTTTAGTAATGTTTGTTCAAACCTATAGTTCACAGCTGTTTTAGGAAATACTTTGTCTTATGTAGAAAACGAAACTAGTCACTATGAGACAATGAGAGTGAACCAAACCAGCAGATTTAAACCAAAAAAAAACCATCAAAAAACCAAAACAATGAGCTGAACCTCCGGGCTCTAAAGCCGAGTGGAGCAGCAGAGTCAGGTGTCGATTCTCACATGTTGATTTTCACATCCTCATTTTATACAATGTTATTGAAAAAAACATCGATCATAGCCTCTTAACCGTGGGATTATGATGCCATATAATCATATAATACATCCTGATCCATGTGTGAAACGCTGCCAACGTCACATCTGCTTCTGAAGCATCACTTCCAGTTTCCAGCCGTGAGGACTTTAACCCCCACAATCTGCCATCGCCACCATCTCCCCCCGGAAATAAAACGGCTGCCGGAGCCTCATCCCTGAAAAGTGCTGGGACAAAAGTGCCGAGCAAAGGGAGAAAAAAATGAGCAGAAGTGGATTAAAATAACAATAGAGCATTTTGCTAATGGTTCATTTGGAGCCGCTGCCACAATATGATCCTGTGTGTGTGAGAGTTACTGAGGATGAGAAAGGTGCTGACTGTCGTTCCTCCTCTCAAACACATCGCCCTTATTAACGCACATTAAGGCCTGCGGAGCCTTTCCGATAAATGAGGCTTTGCTTTCCTTCACTTTGGAGTGTGGCAGCATGTGAGGTGTCATCGCGGGTCCCATTGTGTGCGTGGCTGTGGGCACGCCGCCCGTTAAAATGACTTTTAAATGGAAGAATGGAACACGCCATGTCGCCTCATAATTCATAAATATCCAATATGCGGCGCCATTCATCAAGGTTGCAGAGGATTCCTTTCAGCAGTTTGTATACCTACTGACATTTTCAATTTGCTTTATCATTAACAGTTTATTGAGTTTATTGGAGTGGAAAGGAAGCGCTGCCACATTCCTCATATGAATAACACAGTTCTGGCAGAAGTTCAGCCTTTGTACCCGTCGTATATTCTCCTAAATGACATCTGGGTGTTTCTTTCAAACTCTACGCTTGATTACTCCCCCCCCCTCCCACCCCCCTGCGTGGGTTTGATTTCCTCGTGCAAGTGGAGATGATTCCAGCCAATTTACGCATTACCTCCGCGGAGACGCTCCGACTGCTCCGGCTGCTCCGGCTGCTCTGTACTGGAGCTGCGATCTGCCTGTCAGCTCGCAGTGATCGATGCTTCAGGAGTGGGGGGGTAATGAGGTGAGATCAGGACGACTTCATGTGACGCCGGAGCACCAGTAAATACTGTGCTCCACTGTGAATGACAGTGGTGTATTTAAGTGCTAATGATCTTGTGCACTCTCTTTAGGGAGGAGAGATCATGAATAACAACATATGAGCAAATAACCTCTGAACTGCTTCATACCTTTTGTCACCTGATGCAGAAAAACAGCTGTTGCACTTGCTCCATTGTTTTATATGTAGTATGTGATCAAGCGGCAACCTCCGGCGCTGAAAAATGAAGCCAATGTGGAAGTGCAAAAAAGCTGCAGTTCCTCGAATAACCACTAGAGCAGGCTGCAGAAGGGAGTCAATTACATTTGAGCCTCATGTTAAAATGTCCGATTTTACGACAAAAAAAAACATATTTACAACCTGGTTCAACACATGGCTCTAGTCTCATAAGCTGTTTTTCTACTCCATGACAACTCTGGGGGGGG
>JBBMOC010000066.1:432969-449460 GCA_037975185.1 Centropyge bicolor | reverse complement strand
TAGTGCGCAGCCATCTTGGTAGCCTACCTCCGGTTACTCCAAATATGGACAAAGAGGTGGAGCGAGGGCGGAGCTGAGGCGGGTCGAATGAACGCTATTGGCTGAAAAAAGCCGCTGAAAAAAGCCGCTTTATTCGAAATAATCAAACTAGCTACGGCTAACCAGCTAGGCTAAATGCTAAATATCGTTGCTAGCCGGCTAACCCCACGACGATCTCTTTCCCAAACTCAGTGACTAGAATTAGCCAGGGTGACGCCCTTTAGACCGTCAGTGGCTAGTTGTCAATCAAAGTGGCACCACTTAGATTGACAGCTGATGTATGTTGTATATTTTAAACAAACGCCTTATAAAAAAATTCGCCCCCCCCAGAGTTGTCATGGAGTAGAAAAACAGCTTATGAGACTAGAGCCATGTTTTGAACCAGGCTGTAAATATGTTTTTTTCTGTCGTAAAATGGGACATTTTAACATGGGGCTCAAATGTAATTGACTCCCTTCTGCAGCCTGCTCTAGTGGTTATTCGAGGTACTGCAGCTTTTTTGCACTTCATTTTTCAGCGCCAGAGGTTGCCGCTTGGTCGAGACCACGCTGATCAAATTTCTATTGATGGCAGCCCGGGGACGCAGGGCGGGGGGGACGGGGGGATGCATGGCCTTTTCACCTCCCTCAGGTGGGAAGCACCATCTGCAAACTCCCAGGAAGTTCTAATTAAGACCTAGTTGGCACGGGTGATCACAGTGTGACGATGAAGTGGGCCGGAGATGCGGCGCAGGAGGCAATAATTAGGTGCGATATCTGATTAGAGGACGAGATAATAGTTTTGTTTTACTGGCTCTGACATGGCGCAAAGGATGAGTTCAAAGAGTCAGATAATCCTTCATTAGCCTCTTGTACTCTCATGACAGTAATTTATATACACTATAAGGAAGAGGCTGAATCCANGGATTACTCAGTCTAATGTTTTCCCTGTTTGCGCAGCAGTGCAGCGTGGGCTTGGTGGAGCGAAGTGACAGGAACTCATAAAAACGTCCACTTTGGTTCAGAGACAGACAGAAAGTTTGTTCATGTCGGCACTTTTTGGACGGGAGTTATGGCCATAGGCTTGTTGTAAACATAAGTGCAGGATGTTATTTATTTATGACTAACTGAAGCACAATTTATCTGTATAAATCAGAGCTTGAGTCATATGTCAATGATGCTTTAATCAAATGAATGAAAGCCTAATTATGAGCTGCTGACTGTGCTTCTCAAGCGTGAAGATCGTGTGTTTCATTTGGAGGGGGTCTAATCCTAACCCCCCCCCCTTCAACCCCCCCAACAGTGGCATTTGTAGGAAGCTGCAGAATAAGTTGGAAGTAGATTTACTGAATATAGTACAGCTTAATCTGGCACCGAGGAGAGAGAGAGGAGTCAAGCTTGGTGAACCCTCCTCCAGCGCTTTTTCATTTTTGGGCTGAGAAGCATAATCCAAATATATTGCTCTGAAATATCACATCTTACATATACTGTTACATCACTGACTTTCTGTTGGAATTCTACATAGCTGGAGTTTGATGAAGGGCAGCAGAGGTTGGGATCACACACACACACACACACACACACACACACACACACACACACAGAGTCATGTT
This sequence comes from Centropyge bicolor, assembly GCA_037975185.1. NCBI lineage: Eukaryota > Metazoa > Chordata > Actinopteri > Pomacanthidae > Centropyge > Centropyge bicolor. The sequence goes on along the minus strand of JBBMOC010000066.1, from coordinate 447,830 downwards.
TTCATCACTTCAGAGGTCGTTACTTATTTCCTGGATTCTAACTAATACTGACCCCAACCTTAACCTTAACCAAGTCTTCACCCTGAAATGTAGTGATTTACATTCTGGGGGTTTATGTTTTGTCCTCATAAGGAAGGTAAACCTGCACAATGTGGCAGATTTATGCCTGGAAACACGACTAACACACACATACACATGTTCCTCTCAGCTCTGGCTCTCTGTTATCACTGGACATGTGGCAGGCGCCATGGTAACTGGATCAATAGGCGCGAGAAACAATGAGGGATAACAGCAAACATGACACATACAGAAGATACTGCATCGTGTGTCTGTGTGTATTTGGAGGCTACAGGAGTGTGTGTACGTGCCGTGCACAGAGATTTTGTTTTTGCCTGGTTGGTCTGCGAGCTCGAGCTGCCGGCTTTCATCTGCTGTCTGTCAAGTCCTGGTTAAAATCATCATTCCAGCCAGTCGTAAGCTGACCTTCAAACCCGAGTCCTCCAGGCCGGCAGACACGCTAATTAACGGTTCACTCCGTAACTTCACAAAGTAATTTCATTCCCTGTAAGTCTGGCTCCAGAATGGACTCGGCATACTGAGATCCGGCAGCGGAAACTGCCCTGAATAAAACATATGAAGCAGCTGCTGGTCAGCTTTCACCTCCAGTAAACATGTGTGCTAGAGGTGTGCGATACGGCAAGATTTGGTATCGACCCGATACCAAGTACATATAGGGCCAGTATCGCCGATACCGATACCAATACCGATACTTTTAATATTTAATGTTGATGTACCATCTCTCTTCTGACTGATAGGTGTTTAGTGGTTTTTCCTTGGGATTTTTTTGTTATAACCCAGGACAGAATTTGAGCAAAGTTTAAAGGCGACTGCAAAATACTTTATTATCAAAAACAGAAGCAATAGAGCAGTAAGTAAAAAATGTCCCCCAAACATTGTTATGTGTGCATTTTTTTTCTTAAAAAAAAACAAAGCGAAAAAAATTATTATATAAGAGCAAATTAAAACAAAATCTTTTTAGAGGTAGAGTGTTGAGAAACTACAATACAAATATAAAATTAAATTCCCCCCCTTCAGTGCACTTCTTTTCTGGATTTTTCTCAATTAAAAAAGTGTACAAAACTATCGCACCACAACAAATACACAAGCACAAGCACATACAAGAGCAAAACTGACATTAAAGTATCGACCTCATCACGCTAGTATCGATCCGATAGCGATACCAACTTGGTATCGATACTGTCGATATTTGGACCGATAAGCCCACCTCCAATGTGTACAGGAATGCTCCCTCCCTCCAACATACCAGTTTTCAATTTTTCATCTAAATGCGTTTTTTTCCCATCAGAATCTTCCTTCACACACACACAATACACCAACGAGCTCCAAATCAGGAGACGTCCCAATCTCCGCTCCACGGATTTCCTGCCATATTGTTGAGGCTTAACTATACACCGAAGTCGGCGGCGGCGGTGACGACGGAGCATGTGCTCGTAAAATAGGACAGCAGACACACATTCCCAGCAGAAAGCAATCTGGTATGTTGATGCTGTGAACACTGCACTTTATCTGCCATCTGTGCACAACACTTCCAAATGATATTTTCATTATGTGGGACGTCGAAGAATATTAGAGAGGCGCTCTCGAATAATGAAACCGCGAGTCTCAGAGAAGATCCTTCGCAGGCCAGTTTTATCTGAAGCATGTGCTCTTCTTGCTGGAATTACATCCGTCGGTTTGGTGTTTTTAATTCTGCTGCGTGTAAACACTAATACCAGGACGGGGCTTTAGTCGAGAGCCACCATGTTCGAACTAATGCTGCTGGTACATTTTTGATTTACAGTAGAAACAATATTATTTGATAGTTGCTAATCGATGATTTACAGCCATGTAAAGCAATTTGGAACAAAAGGAAAAGGCTTCAAAAACTATTAAGTTACACAATTAATAAAGTCAGTGCGTAATTTATTGATTATTCTTTACTTTGAAAATCCTTATTTTTGATTGGCTAATCAGCATCTTCACATGTCAACAGCAGTTAACAGATAATGGATGTGATAACACATTAATAAATGAAATGACAAGTAAACAAACGCTTCCAGACTTTGAGAAACAGTTTCACTAATCTGTGTACGAATCCATAAATATGCACATGTCACTTAAAGACGCAACGTGAAAACGAAACTGTTGACTTAATCATTTTAATGACGACTGCACCATCTGTTTTTATTAAGAGTTATATTGATTGTGTCATTTAAATGTGTTGCTGATTAATCACCTCAAACTGTTTTCAATGCGCATTAATTAACAAATAGTTCAACCAGAAGCGAGTCTTTAACAATTAGAGCCGCCATTAACAATTTTAAATACACATAAAAAGAGATGAGTCGTAAAACTTCTTCACCAAAAGAAAGGAGCCGTGTGATTGGTTGGGCTCTCGGTCGTTTCATTGGCTGAGCAGGTTCTGTTCCTGGACACATCCTTCGTCTTTGAACAGCAGAGACTTGGTCCTGAGTTTGATGCTAAAGTTGATGCGGCTTAAAAACCTGCTGTAATTAAGAATTGATGTCATGCAGGCTGTTGGGGAGAAACATGCAGATTTACTTCTTCATTTGCTGCTCATTAGCATCAGTGCTGCTCTGTCTGATGTGAGCTCATTGCATGTGTTCGACTCAGTGTTTTCAGTGCTGATATTAACTTTTTATTATGACAGAAAAATCAGCTTCAGTGTCGACCAATCAATGTGCAGCTCATCCCGCCTCAGACTTGGACGATCACCTGAGCTACCTGTGATCACAGGGTCACTGTTGGCAAACCTGTATTGTTACAGTGCTTCTCTCTGGTTGGATCACTGGCGTCACATTTGTTACCATCTGTTCTTCCCGGCTGCTCTGAACTCTTCCTCCAGCAGGGTTAAAGGAAAGGTGTAAAACAAACATGCTCATTAAACATGCTGCACCTCTTTTTTTTCACCTTCCTGCTCCAGATCATTTTCTTTATCAGGTGTCCGGAGAGTTCAGGTTGAGCCCCCTCCTCTGTGTTGATTGCCAGGATCTCAGGTCAGGGCCAAAAACACTGGCAGGACAAATTATGATCCATATTTCTAACTGTCAATAATCCTCTGACCTTGTCACGGCTCTTTCACGACCACATCACTCACCATTTATGGCTCAATTAAAATGCCATTCTAAATTATTTATCAGCCGCTGGTTTGCTGCTCCCTCGCAGCTCAAATGGAAGGTGAAGGAGAAAAACATGGCTCAGAGTCAGTCAGTGGGGAAAACTGAGCGTCACCTGTTGTTCTTATAATAGCATCCATATGATGCATGAGAGCTCAATTCAGCATGTGTTAACTAGGGATGAGCGAGTGCACCACTATCTGTATCTGTTCAACCATCTATATTATCTGTATCTGTATCCGTATTTGGAGTGGGCGGTGCCTAAACCGGAAGTGGGTGCAGAAATGGGTGGGGCTTAAAACGGTACATTATTTTAAGTCTGAAATTGATATGGATTGATCAGCAGTTGCTAATAAACTGTATTCAAGGCCTATATACAGTATATCTCAATAATATTTATAATATTATTTTCATGAACTGCAGAGAGAAAGTGTCAGATACTGCATGCAGCCACATACAATAAAAATATTAATACAGGCTACTTTGTGTGTTCAGCTATATGTGTGTATGTGTGTAAGTGGTCTGTAAGACTGTTTATTGTTTAATGATCTGTGTGAACTTCATGATTCTCAAAAGCACCGCGTTAAGTACGAGCAAAGTTTTTCAACTGACTTCATATCACCAGCCAAACTAAGAGCAAGCAGACGATAAAATAAATAAATAAATAAAATAAAAAATCTGACCTGAGCGGAGGCACTGACCGACGCGACGCGAGCCGTTTTCAGCTCTGTCTTATTAAATTGACCGCGTACATTACGAGAGATGTGCAGAGACGTGTCTGTGTAGGGAGGGGCGGGAGCTGTGTGTGACTGGCCAATCACAGAGCGCGAAGACAGTCAGTTCCACAATGAGGATTTTCCTTCAGCACGAGCACGGATATTGACGGATTTTACTCGTATCACAATCGTATTCATCAAAAATGCTTTAACAGGCTCATCCCTCGTGTTAACTTCTCCAATATGTCAAAGTTAGTGAGCTCAGTAAAGTGCACTCTCTGCTGTCTTTATTCCATTTGTTGAACAAGCTTGACAAACACAATAATGCAGGTTTTACATGTGAGAAGAATCATTCAAACTGCAGCGATGTTGTTTCCCAACAGACGTCCGTAAAAACACAACGTGGTGATTATGGGATGGACAGACGTCTCTGTGTCGCCTCTGACAGCCGATGAACCCATTCACACGTCTCCATCCATCATCACCTCTGCCAATGCTTCCAAAACGACTCCTCCGTGTGGGCTTCAATTGGCCAAGGACAGCAGAGATGAAAGATAGCCCATAATGAGGCTTCACCCTCAGGAATCGATGTGCAGCTTTGTCCCCGGGGCCACTGAAGGTTGTCTGTGAATTCGCTCCACTGTGGGGTCCTGGCACAGCTCATCCGTCACCTCGTCGTGTTGATGAGCAGAAATGAGCTCTATGTAGTAACAGAGGACGTTTTGGGACACTGTTGGTTTAGAATGAACTGATGCTGCAGCTGTAGGTGGAGGTCTCTGTGATACACCTGTGGTTCTGGCACCGCGTGTTACCGCCCCGATCATTGCACTGCATAATCAAATCGCCCTCTGGGAATCAGATGACTTTGTGTCTGGGGGAGATAATGCCGAATATGATGATCAGCTAAACTAGGCCTGACCTTGTGTGTGGCTGTAATCATCCCTGGATTGATATGAATCTGTGACATCAAGGATAAGTCCTCGCTGCTCCTGACAGCTGAGAGCAAAGAGAGAGGATCCATAATCTTTTACATGTTTTACAACGTTTGCTTTGTGTCTGACCTTTATGCTGTAATTCGCTGTGCGAGGCTAATTATTATCGAAGCTTAATTGAGTAGGAGTCGAAGAAGTTGTGGAGTAGAACTTTGCCAAGAGTGAGACTGGGGGGTGAATACAGATGGGAAACTTCACAATAGGCCACTGGCTTGAAGATGGAGCCTGATGTGTTTGATGAGTTTCACTGAGTCTAAACCATAGACTGTATAAAATATGGATGTAGTGTCCGTGACATCACCCATAGGTTTCTGAAGAGCAAAAATGAAGCAAATCATAGTGTGCAGCCATCTTGGTAGCCTACCTCCGGTTACTCCAAATATGGACAAAGAGGTGGAGCGAGGGCGGAGCTGAGGCGGGTCGAATGAACGCTATTGGCTGAAAAAAGCCGCTTTATATGAAATAATCAAACTAGCTACGGCTAACCAGCTAGGTTAAATGCTAAATAGCGTTGCTAGCCGGCTAACCCCACGACGATCTCTTTCCCAAACTCAGTGACTAGAATTAGCCGGGGTGTTGCCCTTTAGACCGTCAGTGGCTAGCTGTCAATCAAAGTGGCGCCACTTAGATTGACAGCTATGAATTGTGCATAATGATGTATGCTGTATATTTTAAACGAACGCCTTATAAAAAAATTCGCCCCCCCCCATCAGAGTTGTCATGGAGTAGAAAAACAGCTTATGAGACTAGAGCCATGTTTTGAACCAGGCTGTAAATATGTTTTTTTTCTGTCATAAAATTGGACATTTTAACATGGGGCTCAGATGTAATTGACTCCCTTCTGCTGCCTGCTCTAGTGGTTATTCGAGGAACTGCAGCTTTTTTGCACTTCCGCATTGGCTTCATTTTTCAGTGCCGGAGGTTGCCGCTTGGTCTAAACGTTGTCTCTCTTTACTCTCTCCCCTCTCTGCAGTCCGGCTGCTCTCAGACCAGGCAGCTGTGTGGGGCACCGGGTGTGGATCCTGCTGGCCATGACCCACCTCACCCTGGACTTCTCCGTGTGCAGCCCCCTCAGTCAGGGTCTGGGGATCAAACTCACGCCCAAATCGGTGCCTCGCTCTCGACCACGCTGGCAGCCGCTGTGGGACACGCCCAACAAGCTCCACTGGAGAACGGTGAGCCCGTCGGCCCGCCGGCTCCTTCACCCTGTCCCCCCACCCCCAGACACCAGGGCAGGGATAGGAGCCAAGGTCAAGGGTCAAAAGCATCGGAAGCCAGTGCATAAAGGACAAGCAGCCTGCAGGGAGTGCCGGTTGAGATACTCTCACGTGGAGACGGCCGATCCTTTGGCGGTACTAGCTGACGCTCCGGCGGCGGCGGCGGCGTCCAGCGGGAGCAGAGCAGACACAGTGAGGTTGTTACTCAGAGCCAGGAGACAGCTGAAATGGGACAGCTATGACAAGTCTCAGGAGGGCCGGACTACCACCGTGGCCGGATTTATCGACTGGGGGCCCACAGGGACCGACAGCATAGACGACGACGGCAAACCGGAGCCCAACCTAACGCTGTCCACCAGGGTCTCCTCTACCACAGTGGCCACCACCACTAGCACTACAACCAGGCTCTTCCAAAGGACGTTCACTGTGGTGACCACACCCGAGCCCAAGAGGCTCAGCACCACCAAGGCCACTGTCAGCGAGACTGTCAAACCACCAAAGCCATATGGGGACACACCAGGTAAGACGTGAGACAGAGACTCATCCAGGGTCAGTTTCATGGTTAAAATGAGTGGGTTCACTGAAGAAATCAGTGTTTTAGCTGCTTGTTCCATGTTTGTTTCAGTACTAAACACTAAACACATACAGGCCTATATCAGCCTCTGAACCTGAGCTGTTGGTTTGTTCTGTAGGCCTTCGATTAGGAAAACAATAGCTCAGTAAAACAATGAACAAATGCATGAAATGAAGAGTGAAACCAGAGGAGACACCTGCAGGTTCAGACTGGTCCCTCAAGTGTGTGACATCCAGATCGGTCATGTGACTTTAGTTTGTCATGTGATGAGGTTTCTAAAGCTGAAAAATCTGTACCTTAAATTAACAAAATCAGAAATGTGTCTTTAATCTGTTTTTGCCAGTGGCTCATATGGATCCACAGAGTAATGAACACACATTATGAAAAACAAAACAAAACCACTGAATCACAAACTGGTGTGAAAAGGTGGGTAAAAATAATGAGGTCTTAATTTGAAAAAACAAACTTCCTGTTTTCTCTAATGGTCTTGCAAGACAAACTCTGCCTTTTCGAAGTGATGCTTGACTAATGATCCACTTTTTATTAACATGATGTTGGAGCCGGGAGAAGGCAGCTGCCTCACAGTGAATACAGTGAAAGTCCTTGACCACACTCAGCCTCTCATGCCTGAAATATCGTACATGACCATATGTGGTTTTTATGGACGGTCCCTCTGTGCTGCCGACACACAAACCCCCCCGACAGTCAGAGCAGATTTACCATTTCATTAAGTCCACGAACACAACTTTTTAAATGGACCATACAGGTAGTCATAAAAGATAAGTCATGTTTAACAACTTATGAACAAGCACTATGCTAATTGAAGATTTCCCATTTGGTGCATTAATATAAATGCAGTAAAATGAGACAGTGAGGGTGAGCAGAAGTCCTTGGCCACCTCCTCCTCCATGCAATGAAACTGCCTGGAGACGCACGTGTGGACGTCCTGCTGGTGGAAAACTGCCTCCACAAAATAACAGTTTTAAGCTCAATTATGAAGCCAATTAACAAGACAATTAATTTGTGCTGTTTTAGGACTTAAAGCACAACATTATGCAACTTTTTCTTTTTCATCATCTTGATGGTGCAACGGCTTGCAATAGATTCGTTCCCACTCTGTGCCCCCCCCAACGCCTCGATGCACCATGTGACCTGGGCTGAGTGGGAGCACGGCTCTACGTCCAAGAGTGTTGAGCTGAGAACCGACTCGCTCAGTGCTCTCAGTGTGTGTGTGTTGCTTTTCCAGCCTCCCACAGTAGTTTGGTGAATATTGATACCAGGAAGTGAATTTGATGGATTTACTGTTTATCAGACAAATGAGACAAGAATTAGGTTGCAGAAATGGCCGACATGGGAGCAGAGTGGTTCTGGGGGCGTGGCCTCACTTTATGACTTTAGTCACTGATTTTGGTGAAAATAGGTCATATTTTATGGAGAAAATATCTCTCCAGTGTCTCGTCTTTTTTCCTCCTATGTTCAAGAAAAAAAAGTATATTTCTATTCAGCAGTCAACATGGACGAGGCACTAACTACCCAACACAGGTCAATGCTTAGTGCTGCTATTTTCCACTCGTGTGAATGATGAGAATTTGGGGTCTTTGTTGTTCGAGTCGCCCGCCTCACATTTGCGTCTTTGCATTGAATTTGATTGCAATCACATCATGCAAAGACTTTTCTTCCTGCGTAAACAGAACAAAAACGGCTGCAAAAGCATCGACCTTTAATGTTCGTGGTATAAATATATGTTGTACAGCGACGCGGTAGCTGAAAGTATAGCTGAAATAAAACGGCAGCGTGTAATTTTCTTGTCGCCGTTGTTGTGATCTCTTCATTTCCTCCTGATTGGGAGGTGAGTGCCAGACCACCTGTGATTCCAAATGACGGCTGGATATTGTATCCTGGAGGAAATCAGCGGCCACTGTTAACTGAAAAAAGGTCTGATTCTCTCCGACTGGCTGCAGATTAATGTATCAATAAGCAAACTGTGTCTCGTCCCGGCAGATGAATGGAATCACAAAGCAAAGCTCGGCTGCTGTAGAAAACTTTGCTTTTGCCTTCACAACACATTAACCCGTGTCTGCCTCACATCGGCCCCAAGGCAAGATATAATTACACCGACAGCAGCATCGGACTGCTGATGAAATTAAGCTATTAACGAAGGAGAAGTGCTTCACTTTGTCTCCGTCTCTTTGTCTTTGAGGATGTTTATGGACACGTTCAGTTCAATCTCAGTCTGATTAATGCTAACTCAGACGGGAGGAACTCGTCGTGGTCGTCTTAATCAAAGCGAGGTGATAATCAGCGTTCACATAACGATTTCACTCAGATTTCTGCTGTGATTTATTACAGCGCATTTTCCGATCAATTCACAAATACTTTCTTCCTCCAGGGGGGGGATTTAAGGAAAGTGGTTTAGCAATCAGCTGAGGACACATTCTACACAATGCATATATATTGCATTACACAGAGATACTACACATGAAGGTCTGAGTGTTTTCTTACTGTAAAAGGGACGAGAGTTCTTATTAGGGCCCGAGCACACTAAGTGTGAAGGACCCTATTGTAACCTTAAGGATTTTTTTTTTCTCGCCCCACTTTAAACCCAAATTGCGGGCACTCAGCTCGAGATAAACGCGTCGACGCCTAGCCAAAATCGTCAGTCCCGCCGAAAAATTTATGAATCCAGTGTCTGCGCAAAAATACGTGCGCCATAGCGGCCCCTAGGGGCCTCAAACTGCAGCCCCCGTCGCTAGTTTGAGCTACGGGCCCGAAAATTGGCGTGCACAACAAGCATTGCAAGGCCTACGAAAAAGTCTCGTACGACTGTCATGAATACCGAACAGGAAGTTCGGAAATTAATGCGAAACCACGTGTTTTAGCGATTTGCACGCTACGTATTTGAACGAACTCGTCCTAGGGTTTTAATCGGATCGGCTCCAAATTTGGAGGGTGCGTACGAGACACATTGACAATTAAAAGTTATTGAAAGAATTTGTGTAACCTCCGAATTGCACAAAAATTTATGAGCATAAACCCCAGGCCAAGACCGTCACTGATATATGAATTGTCGTAGGGAATTCCAAACAAGAAGTTCGCAAATTAGCGTTGAATTTCCAAATTTAGCGATTTCGCGCTACGCATTTGAATGAACTCGTCCAAGGGTTTAAATCAGATCGGCTCCAAATTCGCAGGGTGTGTAGGAGACAAGTTGAGGATTAAAAGTTATTGAAAGAATTTGCATAGCACAAAGAGGGGCGTGGCGGCAAGGGCCCGATCATCGCCGCTTGCGGCTTTAATATTTCCCTTCTTACACTGGTCAAAGGATTATTCTGTTTCATTATGGGTCTTATTTTTGGCTGTCATTTCTATTGGTTAAGAAAAGCTTGCACTCTCCAAACTGCTTTTCCAGAAACACGGCAGCATTGTGGTGGATTTTAATCTGAACGTTTCTTGGTTGCTTTAAAACATTCTGTAGCTTTTTGATATCAGATCAGATGCATCCAAGTTTAAAGTTTTGGATTCTAGTGGGCCAAATTATTCAGCGAATTCATACCCTAAAAAAAGCTTCGCTGTCATCAGTCAGTGTGAGGCGGCTGCATTACAGCACGACATGTCACAGCTTAACACAAAGGGGCTGCTTTGGCACCGCTGAAAGAAGTTTTCTGGTTCACGCTCAAACAGAGTCACACAGAGGCGTGTCAACTTCCATTTAAGGCTGCTTCAGAGAGCGGGGAGCTGGCTGCTGCACATCCACACAGTGTCATGATAATTGAGATGTATTACACTGAAAAATGCATGGCCCAGTTCAAAGACTGCGTCTGCATTATGTATGTTTGCTTTCATGCATGCACAGACACAATGTGGAGCTGAGGTATAGACTCTGTGCGTTCGGCATCCAGCTGTTTGGTGGCGACCAGATGAGGCTGTTTCCATTGTTGTCTTCCAGGCTTGAAGTAGCTGAGCCAAGTTATACGTGACAGCTATCTCAGGTGAATTCTTATTTTCATGGCTGACATGTAGCACTTTGAGCGTTTCGTGGGGCTGAGTGCAAAACATGCAACCATGAGCTCTCATGTGATCTGTGCTCAACGTGAGTGGAAAATCATCGAAATCATTGTCTTCAATCTGGCTCTCACTATTTGATTGCTATCAGTAATCAGAAAGTTCAAACAGAAGCACCTGAGCTCAGACTAAACCTCTGATGAGATGGACTCAGTCACCTGACATCACAGCTGATTTTAAAAGGTGGCTCAGAACATGTTTGTATCGTGCAGAGTTCTGACCAACAATTTCTACTTTTAGACCATATGGACAAAAATATATATTTTCTATGAAATGTCCAAAATAATAGACAGCAGTTACAAAGTATCTTTCCATAATGATCTGAAGGAAGGCGCAAAATGTTTGACAGTACTCTGTAAAACTTTGGTGTATTTTTGCACATGATAAATGACTTAAACCAATTAAGATAAGATAAGATAAGATAATTTCTACTTGTCGCAGCAGCAGAACAGACAAACAGTAACTCAAGTGGCTAAGTTAAAAGATAAGGCAGCAATAACAAAAACAAAAAAAATAAAGTGGCAAGGAAAAAGTATTTACACTAAATGAGGTTGAGTATTTACACTATGTTACGTGTTTTTCTTGTTATTGACATCCATAAGTAAGAGACATACTATATACATATGAGAATAAAGATGCTATGAATGATATTGCACAGAAATTGCTATGATATTGCACTGGAAAGATGTTACATTATTAGCAATTATCTCCTTATAATATTGTATAATATAATATAATATTGAGGATGAAGTCTACCAGATACATAAACTGAATACGACCTATTTATGTTTCCTCATACATCTAAAGTGGAATATATATTATTAGAGAAAATACTTCACACTGCGGCTCAATAAAGTCCATGTAACAGCTTGCCTGACTCTGTAACTGTGAGATTACAGTGTGTGCATTCACCCCTGCAGTAAACGGGCCGCATGGACTAAGTCACTGTGACTCACGAATACCGACGGCAACCAGCACAAACGCAAGCCATTAGCCATCTTTGTCTCCGCCACGTAAGGCCTGCGTGTATCATGGCCACAATCATCTCTCACTGTGTGTGCGTGGGGGTGGGGGGGGCACATCACTGTCAAACATGGATGTGAGTGCTTGTTTGTGGACGGAGGTAGAGCGAAGGGGGAGGATCGTTTCCCAGACGCCTCTCACTCTCTCTGTACTGTACACAGTGAGCAGCAGCCCGAGTCTCCCGGCGCGACTCCGCTTCAATGCAATCTTTAATACATCAAGAGATGACGTGTCTTTGACAGTCGGTTGCACCTCGCGCACCGTGAAGATGGAAAAGAAACGGCGAGCTGCAGGCTTCAGAGCACACTGGAAAAGTTGTCAAAGTTTCCTGGCTTCTTAAATGAAATGTCTCCTCACATTAAGTCTGACTGCACAGTAAATACACACAGTGTCTGAGTGTCCTTCAATTACCCGAGCAGAGGATCCACCACTCACTCCATTCATGATATCACTGTGATACCTGATACTATTACTGATACCTGATAGGCCAGTATACAAGTGCAGTATTTGTTATAGATCTGTTGATACCTCGGGTGTTTTCATCAATGATGCTCTAATTTAACACTTTATATGTCCTGTATTAATTTATTGAGAATTAAAAATATACGTTTTCTCTGATAAATGACACCAGATGAATCCTGAGCTTCATTTTAAAGGGAAATGTGACTTGACTGTCAAGTGTTGCTCTGCCTGTTTTGTTTGTATCAGTACGTGTGAAGTAGGTCAGTCGATGTGTTTGGGGAACGAGGGAATATTACAACATCTGCAAAATCTGCTCTCGTTGCACGTTCGTTTTTTTTTCTTCTTGCAATAACATATTCTAAGATAAGATAAGATAAGATAAGTTTTATTGATCCCCCTTAGGGGAAATTTACTTGTTACAGCAGCAGAAACAAGCAAACAGTAAGTCAAAAATAAATACCAGTAAAGTGGCTAATTAAGAAATAAGGCAGCGATAACAGGAAGTGGCGTAGAACAATAAAGTGACAAGAAAAAGTATTTACATTAAGTGAGGTCGAGTATTTACACTATGTTACAAGTATTCCTTGTTATTGGCATCCATAAGTAATAGACATACTATATTCATATGAGAATAAAGATGCTATGAATGATATTGCACTGGAAAATTATTACAATATTACACTGTTTGATATAATGCACCCGTGATGGACGTATTGCACAGTGAGCTTGGATGGAAACACTGTCTGTTTGAACCAACGAGTGGAGCTCAGACCTCACGTCCTCACGCTCAGACGACTCCTCAGCAGCAATAACAGGAAGTGGCGTAGAACAATAAAGTGACAAGAAAAAGTATTTACATTAAGTGAGGTCGAGTATTTACACTATGTTACATGTTTCCTTGTTATTGGCATCCATAAGTAATAGACATACTATATTCATATGAGAATTAAGATGCGATGAATGATATTGCACTGGAGAATTATTACATTATTACATTGTTTGATATAATGCACTCATAATGGACGTATTGCACTCTGAGCCTGGATGGAACCACTGTCTGTTTGAACCAACGTGTGCAGCTCAGACCTCACTTCCTCACGCTCGGACGACTCCTCGGCTTGTTTCATTAGCTTGGTCTCGTGTGACATTTGGCCAGACAGTTTGGTTTCGGCGGGAGAGCAGCTCCGTTAATGACACAGAGAAAGTACACGACGGCCCGCCGCAGCCTGTCTGTGCTGCACTTTTTGACTGCGGGCTGTGTGTCTTTACTCCCACTCACTGTTGGCATTGATGGTGCAGGACAACAAAGGGGACGACTATTTCTGTCATGGTGGAAAATCCAACAAGTTCACCTCCTTTTTCTGGGATGAAGAAGCTATTGTTGCTTACAGTCAGTGAAAAGGCCTTTAGCCAATAGAATTTGTCTGATTTCTGCCTCATTTAACGAGTCTGAATTTCTCCTTTTTGCTCTGCTTTCATGCACAGTTTTCCAATTACCAGAGTCACGAGGGTCTCGCTGGACCTTTAATGACTTGCAGCTTTACTGTAGGTGGCTGTAATTCTGTGATCAGGTGCTGCCCCATGTTCAAATAACACAGCAGTCATAGCAGTGAGCTACAGGCAATCCAGCCCTGGTGGTTAATAACTTCACTGTAATGTGTGATTTCCTGTGTTGAGACGACGTGCCGCCGCTACACGCTCGCCATCGCCGCCGCCGCTCCACATTATCTCAGTGGGTTTGGAGCGCTCTGGCCATCGTGCAGGAGGTGGGAGGCGGGGGGTGAGGATGGGGGGGGCGGGTGTAGCTGTGGTGCCTCCAGATGCTCGCTGATTGTTCCCGGTGATTGTGCTGATAGTAACGGCGACCCCCCTCCACTCTACGCAGATGGAGCTGTCGGCTCCATTATGGCTATGAGATGATTAAAACCGCGGTCGCTGAAGCCACTACTGATAACTCGGGTCTCGTTAGACGGCCTGAGAGTCGCAAGGTTAAACGTTACAGGTTTTGCGTGGAGTCAGCAAAAGGCACCATGTGTTCCTGTCGTGCGCCCTTTCAAAATAAAAGCTGACATCCAGTTATTTGAGATGAGTAGAGCCATTTGGCAGCGATTCACATCACGTTACCAAGTTTGTGGAGCTAGCGGAGGGTTAAATGAACGGAGTAAATAAGTAAGTCTGTCGAGCAAAGTGAGCATGTAAAATGTATGTTAAGTGTCTCGGGGATCTATTTTTAGCTGCAGCGAGCTCTGCCAACATTGTAATGCAGCATGTTGACCTGCGGTGGACCTGTAGAGGCGTACAGCTCAGCCTCCTCACCAGCCACAGACGCACACAGAGAAGACACAGAGAAACCACTTTTCCCAGCCGTTACCATGGCAATCCAATAAATTTGCCATTACTCTGTGTATTGACTCTCAATAAAGTGGGTAAAAATGAATCTCCTTTTCTCGAGCGTTAAATCTGGACTTAAACGCTGATGCCCGGTGACAGGCGTGCACAGTCAAACCCCCCCACCCCCTCCCCCCCTCCCTGATTTACAGGAAACTCAGCCAAGAGGAGATGAAGGGGCCAGGCTGAGCAGATGCTGCTTCACTCTCTGTTCCTCGGCTGCTCAGCTC